>JAATLQ010037575.1:14177-57676 GCA_013421005.1 Heliconius erato x Heliconius himera | reverse complement strand
TAAAATTTCATGCGCAGCTAACGGTCTGTAAAGAAAAAGTTGTATTATTGTACTAAAATCATGTATATTATCCTACTGTCCTATATATAGTACGCTAGTATTTGTAACAAGTTATACGTAATTTATTTATATTATTTTGCTAGAATATTTATTTAGTACAAAAGTTAAGGTTATCAACTAGATATTAACACAGAAAAAAACAACTCACGAGTAAAATATAACTTTTTATACATACCTGTCATTTGCCATGTCTGCAACGCACTTTTATTACACACTTATAAGGTAAAATATAAGGTAAAAACTGTTAAAATAACTGTCTTTTTATTTTTTCTAATAAAGCTGACACGTTTCTTACTGCAAATCATAAGACTAAATAATCTTAGATAAAGAGGGTATTCTAATATTTTTTTTATTTCTACTGTCCTAAATATAGGACAGTAGGCTTATCTGGGTTAAACAATGTTTTGATAGTCATAATACTGTAGTCTACCTATTGTACTATATATATCCCGTCATATAAGAGCGTAGATTATTACACGACGTAGACCATTACATATTTTTGATATTATAAATTTCACTCTAATATAAAATTTATTTATCCTATTAAACATAGTTGGAAAATTATTTTCAACAATTACAATTATTTACAGTAGAAATGACAATTATACAACACAATGTTAAAAATAGAAGAAAATTCAAACTTGTCGTTTCGTACCTCATGACCTACACCTCATAATGTCTAGTTGCCAAGGAGTAGGTACTGTTAACGTTATCTTTAATTTTCCGTTGCAATTACACGTAATTATTTCTTATACACATAGAAAAATAGATATTAATTAATAGAAATATTAATAGAAAAAGAAATGCGAGTTTTTAAAATTTTATTACAATATTTTAATATTTCCCGCTGTATCCCGCATATAGCGGGAGGGAACTTAGTATTAAGACATTCTGTCCCCTTTCCATCAAATTTTCCTGTCATCCCATATAGAATGGTGGAACTCAACGCCGAGCGCCGACGTTCCCGAGAGTAAGAATTGAACCCACAAACGGTAAACCATCACCATATTCATTACCTGCGCACAATGCTAATCATCGACTTTTGCTGAAGAAAATTTAAACGACTTAATATTTGAAATAGTTTCCAGTTTCATTGTCCGAGGTTTTGATCGCCAGAATCACATGATCACTGCTTATTTAGTTTTTTCCAGTTTTAAGCCGCCTTTAAATAAAATATATTCTATGTTCGACATCTACATATATTTTTATTTAAAATAAATGTAGATGTCGAACATATATTTCGAAATCGATGTGATTTCTTTGTAATTTTTTGATGAATTTCCAATATATAAAAAAAAATATCTACGTTATCTAAATTACAAACCTTTAATATTATCGGCTTTACTCAAATATATAAAACAAGCTTTAAGCTGCATTAACATTCTTATCATAGTTTGCAAGACCTAAGCGTGCATAGCTGCGAGTCTACATTGTTTTTCAAGTAAAAGAACTATGTAAAGACACCAGTACTTCAAAAGTAACAAAGTAGTATATTAATTATCAATTTTCAATTACATAATTTTTATTCTCATAAATTATTTATTCCGCCGGTCGCGAGGCCGGTCTTGGCGCAGCGGCACAAAGTGTGACTATAAAACCGACTGGTTGTGGGTTCGATCCCCACTCGAAGAGATGAAATATTTACTTAAATTTATATTCCCATTTCTTCGCTCTGGTGTCGAGGTTAAGCGCGGCGTTGAGGTCTGCCACTCAACACAAAATGCCTCCAGAATTCGGCAGAAAGTGGGGGACGGAGTGTCTTAATACTAGGTTTCCTCTGCCTACCCTGCTGTGTGCGGGATACAGCGTGAAGCTGATTATTATTATTATAAATTATTTATTCATCCGATACAGAATTTAAACCAGTTAAAAACAAAATGACTGCTAGTGTCGGCTTTAGGACGTAAAATGGGAAACCTAGTTTTATCCCGATCCCGTAGGAAGTTTGAATAAATGCTAGGTAGCAAACATATATACACTCTGTCACCTGTTAACATACTTAATTTCAACTTCGTCATTCTAGTCGTTTCATTTGTACGTTGTCTCTCAATATAACAATTATAAAATAAAAGAAATAATAAAAAAGCTCTTTTATTTATATCCTTTCAACAAATAAAAAAGGGCTGAAGGTATTCAAACGGTTGAACACATTTTCTTGAACCATTCTCGATAAGTCAACCTTTAACATAAACGAACTAGATGAAAATTGGTATATCCGTTTAGGACCTACGATGCCATAGACAGACATGCAGATGCACACATACACAAACGCTTTTTCTGTTTCTATATTTTACATAAATTACATTATCATCCTTACTTGTTCAACGCTAAAGTTACAAACTCGACATACTTCTGATGCCGAGATCCTCATAATGTACGTCATTATTTTCATGCATGTACGTTTCTGAAAGTATTTTGATACTGTTAAAATAGGAATGTTGACATAAATCAGAATGTATATTTTTATAAATATATATTTTTTATTTACAAATTATTCTATTTTCTCGCTAAGCAGGTACATTCTTAAAATTTATATATCCCAGTTCTCAGCTTTTTACAAAAATTTTAATGTTTTTTATAGAAAAAACAGCAAACGAGTATACGAGTCACCTGATGGTGAACGATCACCGCCGCCTACGACCACGTGTAAGACCGGAACATCTGCCGCTGCGTTGCCGGCGTTTGAGATGGATATAGATGCACTTTTTGAAGGTACCATTGTGGTATCGACCTGGAGACATTGCCACAGGTAGGCCATTCCATGAAGTTCCTACGAAACGGCATAGTAGTTGAGAGCCACGTACCCATATGGTAAGGGCAAGATATAAAAAGCCTCTGTAGATGCTATTATTATTAGCTTTAAATTATCAAAGTATTGGTTCCAATGTTAAATAGCTTCAAATTTTTTTCTGCATACATCAGGGTAAATAGACGTAACCTAGAGTTAATAGTGTATTAACCACTACCCACTCTCCACTTAATTTTCGAGACATTGTGGGTAGAGTTGCGGAATTCAATGACGTGTTTTGTTTACCAAAGTGAAACGAACATAATTTCTATAATATACATACATATGTATCCCAATACTTGATCGGGATACATAATGGAAGTCCTTGATTTGATCCGCAGTAATATTAAGTGACGTATTCTTTTTTTTTTTGCTATGATGCAAATTAGTTCACTGGACAAGTAATTATATGGGATCATCGTCAATGAAAATCTGAAAGTATTCTAACGGTGACCTAGTTTCCAGTGAAGGCAAGAAAGTTATATCTAGTCATCTTTAAAGATTTATTATTATTATTATTATTATTATTATTATTGCATTAAAATAAATTCTTAGAATATTTTTAAGAATTTTAAAAATACATAAATGTGAGGCCAGTCTTGGTACACGGGCATAGAGTGTTATTGTTTACGCGACAGGTTGTGGATTCGATCCCCATTCGAGGATTAGAAACATTTAATATTATTTAGTTCTGCCACTCAACACGCAATACCTCCAGAATTTTTCCGAAAAATGTGGAAAATGTTTCCCCCTAAATAACAAAAATTAAAAAAACATTAATCCTTAACAAAAGTTTAATACCGTATGAGAGCATGTTTATTCTAAAGTGTTTTAGTAAGGGATGTCGGTCGAAAAGCACTAGTTATGCGTTCATATACCACTTGGGGATGCTAATATTATTCTTAATAATAAATTAAAAATTACAAATTTAATGTTAGAGTACAGATTTTCGCAACATACATAATCAAAAATATTAGTAACTAAGCCGACTGAGGAGAAAGCACCAAAATTTCTCTATATTATTTTCTCTATTTATTATTTAAAATAATATAAGAAAAATTATTCAGAAGAAAAAATATAATATAGTCTTGTAGATAATTCTATGTATTTTCTTTATTATATTAACCTAGAATATATTTTAAACCTATAGCAAACTCACGTCCCATTTATAAGGTGACATCGTCTCTTAAGTTATCCTCTTAAGTTAACCTGTCAACCTTGGTTATCATTTACTTTGAGTTGTTTACAATAGCTGAATATATAAATTTACCTTAATTTTATAATAGTCAACAAAAAGGATGAAAGGCCACATATTTTTTGCCCTTTTTTGTTTGCATTACTTTTAATTAAGTAGTGAATATATAAATATAAAAGTGAGGGTAGTTGTGGCGCAGAGAAACGCGATAGTTTGTGGGTTCAATTCTCACGTGAGGAAATGAAACATATTAACTGCGGAACAGCATCTGACTGTAAATGTAATCGCAACTGGACGAAATAAAACTGTTTTTATTTCGTCTCTCAAATATTTGACTTCCTCGAGTGGGCCAAGATTTTTATATAAATGTTACAGTTCTATTTCCACTCGAGGGAATAAAATATTTTAAATCGACTTCGATTTCAACGACAGCCTCAATATTATTTAGGCTTGTAAATAGATAATATTAATAATTATAATCAGCTTCACGCTGTATCTCGCACACAGCAGGGTAGGCAGAGGGAACCTAGTGTAAGGCACTACGTTCCCCACTTTCTGCCCAATTCTGGAGGCATTGCGTGTTAAGTGGCAGTACTCAACGCCGCGCTTTGTCTCGACACCAGAGCGAAGAAATGGAAATATAAATTGAAGTAAATATTTCATCTCCTTGAGTGGGGATCGAACCAACAACCAGTCGATTTTTACAGTCACACTTTGTGCCACTGCGCCACGATTGGCCTCGGTAATATTAATAATATTAATATTACTTTTGTATAAGAGAACTTTAAAATACTAAATTAGACTACATTTATTATTAATAACGTATAGCTTTTGTTAAACATCGTAACATTGTTTCTTAATTATATGAAAACGAAGCCTAGAAATGAAATTCTACATTTCAACGATTTATATTCTCAGACAATATGTGCTTATATAAGAAGTAGAGAATTGGCTTTTCTAATAAAAACTAAATAAATTTGTATTCTGTAAAGAAATATTATTCAATATCTTTATTTTTAAAATGTTATTCCGCACTTAGGAAAGTAAAGTACTTTTAGAGACGTATAAAAATTTGTATAGTACTAAATATACTTAACATAATATTTTCTTTTAAAATATATTTTATGGTTTTCCATAACATTTGTAATACAATAGTCGTCGTGTATTTGAATCTTTCCTTCTAATTAATTAAATTTAAAGCAAATAAAACTGCCACAATTGACTAAGTTTGTAATTTTGCAATAATACTGGAAATTTTACGACAAAGGCCTCTGTATACAAAAGCATTTGAGTGAAGTTTACTTCAGCACATTCCTTTCACATGCACGCGCTTTGGAAACACACGGTGCATAATTGGAATCTAAAACGCTTCTACTTACTTTTAGCGGGATTTCAATCGCGCCTTTTGGAAACTATCCTAGAGCTCTGACCACCGACGATTTCTAAATTGGGATTCAAATGGGTTCAAATACCGCCACTTTGAAATTTTTATATCTTTCTAAAGAATACTTTAGGAAAGATATTAATCTTTCCTCGATAATAAAGAAAGATAATAATCATTCCTAAGTGTAAAATAGCACTTCAAAAATGTCAAAAACGCTTCTTCTATATTTTTTTATCTCTATATATAATAAGACAGTAAAAATATTTTGTCTGTACATTTAGTAATTTTGACTGAAATGGATAGAGGGACACTTAAAAATAATAGAAAATAAAAAGATTTTTTTTTAATTTCTTGTCTGTCTATCTGTCTGTCTGTCTGTCGACATATTTTTGTCCGCGTTTTCCTCTGAAAGTACTGAACCGATTTACTTGAAAATTTCACCAATTTCTTTGTTTTAACTCAACTTAAATACTAAAGTTTAGTTCATCAAAATCGGTTCATTAAAAAAAAAGTTATCGTCATTTGAAAGAAGCCGTAATTCATTCAACACAGAGATAAAGAACGATCTTGAAAGAAATATCAAGTAAATACAAAGATTTTTTGGTTGGTTCGTTCATATAATATATGTAACTAATTTAAAAACTGTACAGGAGTTAATATGCAATTATTACAGTTATTTTACAAAGAATATTATGAATCCTTCAAATCAATAATTTAACATTTAAGGCTGTTGCTGAATGAGTAAATTAAATTATTCACTGACATCAGCACATTTAACAGAGTATATTACATAGGTAAAAAGAACATAAAGTTAGAAAAATTTATACGTGTAATAAATAATTAGCTTTATGTATATTTTATAAATATTAAATATCAACAATGGTCGTATTTTTTTATTTAAAACAATCAAAAATTCTTTGACGATAATGTCGTAAAAAAATCATATTAGAAGTCATTATAGTTGTCAATCAATTGTGCATATTAAATCAATAATCATGTATTTTAAGCGGGCGAAGCCGTGGGCGAGCCGCTAGTCTTCTATATACAATAGTATAACGATAGTTTTCCAAAACTATAATATTTTTTTTTAATTATTTTTTTATAAAGTTTGAGATTATTAGATTATTTTAGCTTCCTTCACGTTGCATTCTGATTTCGCATATAGAAGGGTAGGCAGACCTAGGCCCAAATTTAATTTCCGCTCTCAACCCTAAGATGGGTTTTGAGAGCGATTTATAAATACGGTTTTTATTTTTAGATTAAAACGGCATCTCATAATCGCTCTCAAGATTGAAAGCGGATTATAAATACGTCCCAATTCGTTCATGGTTTGTTCGTCAGACATGTGTTAAATGACAACTCAACACCACGCTTTATATATTTTTTTTATATAAAAAACATCGAAATAGATTTGAATAGACGATTGTGTCTGTAACAATGGAATTAAAGTTTCTAATTGCAATATAATGCATTATGTTTCCAATGAGCGGCGTGTTTGTCGTGCCTCAAGTGAATACTTAGCTCTATTGAAGTAGCACAATATTGTACCTTAATCCTAGTCCGCGATATTTGAGCTCGCTGATATGCCAAGTTTGTGATGAATTACTATGAAATATAAGGACATTGATGCGCTGTGGATCTATCAGATTGTAAACGCGGTGTTTCTATTCGTTTGGCGATTCTATTTGCATGTTTTCTGTTTTTAGCTTCACACTGTATCCCGCTCATGGAGGGTTGACAAAGACAACCCGAGAACCTAATGTTAAGACACTCACATATTTACATAATAACTAACTGACTTCCGTTGAAGTCATTTAGTACTACATGCATTTTATATAAATAGATGCATATAAGCAAAAAATACGTAAAAATAACAACAAAAATATATATAATACGCTCACTGGCATACGGAATAATGAGAAATTACACCACTGCCGAAAATAATGACCTATTTTAATTCACACTTCCGTCACATCTCAATATGCACGCTCTATATAGTGCTTACAAAATGACAGACGTAGAATATACCGCCGCTAATTAGCTTTATTAAAGCCGGCATTGGAGCTTAAAAACTATGTATTTATTCTACAATCGATTTTAGACTTTAACACAAAAAAATAAAGCATCATTTAGTGTTTTTTTGTATTAACAAATACTTTTCCCCATATTACACACTTTTGAAACTAAAATTTTTGCTTTTAGTCAACATTGTATTTGAAATATGGGGCTGATTGGGAGACGTCAAGTTTTCGTTCGTAAGTACAAGTTTGTGGTCTGAGCAAGCGGAGGATTCACCATTATGGGCAATTTGCATGTCCACTACTCTGAATGACTTATGACGTCACACTTTTGGCCTCTCCAGCTTTAGTCTTATTATGCTTAAATAACTGACGATATAACCTAACCTAGAGAGATACTGGAATCATGGAACCGTTCGTGAAATCGTGAAATCGACGGTAACCGTTTTTATTAAAAAGCGAAAACTGATCGTAAGTATCGGTGTAAAAGATTACACCGTTACTTACTTATCCGATTCAAGATATTGAAAACTTTTTATGGGCTAGATACGCTTCTGCAGCATGGTTAAAATTGTAATTGAACACAACTTCTATTTCATGAGGCCAGTCGTGGCGCAGGGCCCAAGTGTGTGAGTGTACGCAAAGAAAGAAGAATTTCTTCGCTCTGGTGTCTAAGCAAAGCGTGGCATTGACTTCCGCTATTTAAAACGCAATGCCTCGAGGATACGGCGGAAAATGGTAAATGGAGTGTCTTAACACTAGTTTCCCTTTGTCTACCCTGCTATGGACATTGCGTGTTGAGAGCCAATGCCGCGCTTTCAATCGTGACCAGAGCAAATTGGTAACGACCAATTTAATAATTTTTTTAAATTATAATTTAGATTAGGCCAATGTGTATTTGTTATTTTAGCATAAAAACAGTTATAATAATTACATAATGAAGAAAAATAAATAAAGACAATATCTGTTATGTATACTTGCATTAATGTAACTCCTATGTCTTATTTTGAACATAAACGTATTTGTAAATCTATATAACTTTTAAAATGAACAGTAAAATAAAAAAACAATAAAATAAACAAATGAATGGGATCATAGTTTTTGGTAATACAAAAATAGGAAACAATATTTTTTTGAGATATTCTTGCTCGTCGATACGTGTGATAGCTGAACCTTCCATTTTTTTAATAAAAATTCTGCCAAAAGAGGCCCAGCACCTGTGGTGTCTTTGTTCTCGCGCTTGCTGTCTGGTTGAAAATATAGGCATCGAGCTCTGCTGGTTAAAAATGCGATATAAAAATATTCTTCGATGAGCCTTGAATATTGAGGTTCGACGCGGTAGGGTTCGGTTGTATATGTTCGGTTGTTATTTAGGATTATCTAATGTAAGTGGGCACTCTCTCAAGCAGTGCTTAGTTCTTAAAACTTTTAAATTATAACAATCTATGTTTTTACACGGTTTTTTTGCGGAATCGGTATTTATATAGGAAAAACTACGTTTGCAGTGTGCGTGCTACAGTTACGGTTTACCTACATATTTTCTTAATTCATAAACAAATTACCCGCCATATTTGTAATGATATTTCATTATTTCGCTTGAAAAATAAGAATGATTTCATCTTTACATACTTTTCTGTATGTACTTTATACGATTAATATTATCATTTAATAGGTGAATAGTTAGAATAAAGTGGGGAACGGAGTGTCTTAACACTAGGTTCCTCTCTGACTACCCTGCTGTGTGCGGAATACAGCGTGAAGCTATTTGTTTTTATTTTTAATTAGAATAAACATTGATTTTAAGATATATTTTTTTTAAAACATAATGCACAATGCGCATTTCACATCAATCTGTACTTTCGGCAGTTACTTTACAGGCCATCATAACATAAGAGACCTGTTAAACCAGGTAACTCTGGGGTTGCGGCAAAGGTGGTAACCATTCTTTTTAAAATTCCTTATGCGATTTTTTTAACGATGTTCGATCTGTCACATAAAAACATGTGAGTGCAATTTTAAAACAAAACGAATTACCATAAATTTTATAAAAAGACAATTGGGGCACGATTCTTCTAGGCAACCGTAGTGTAATCTATTTTATTATGTACCATTCTTAAAAAATAAGTTTCATTAAAAAAAAAACCAAATACCACCTCGTTAGGCCATAAATAAGTAAATAAATATATAAGAAATCTATAACAAATTAAATCCTTAATTCTTCTGTTGTGTAAAGAAATATATTGGAAGTGAAATCAAAAAATTTATATAACCAAAAAAAAAACTGAAAAAAAGATCAGAAAAAGGTACCAATGTCCGTGGCGTGTTGTATTTAGTAAAAGAAGTAATTAGATAATAATAATCCGGGAACGAGTGTTAAGCTTAAGAAAACACGTATCATATAAAAAAACCTCAATAATTACAATTTACTAATGGATTTACTGAAATCACTGAGAACTCCCCACGTGTCTCGCATACCTTATCGAATATGAAAGCGTGCGTTGAAATGTTTTTATCGCAAACAAAAATATTTTTAGCAAATTCTTAATTCACCACAAATATTAGAGACACGTACAACTAATTCTACAATTATTATTTATATTAATAATGTATGTAGTTTATATTAGCTATCGAATGTTCTTTTATTGAGGTTGTCGTGAGCAGCACAATCGTACGACTACAAACATAACCGTTGTGGATGGATTCGATTCCCAGTCCGAGAATGGAAATGTTTAATATTTTCATTTTCTAGCTCAAAAAGTGGCGTTGAGTTCCGCCACTCAACACGCACGCAATTCCTCGGGAGCATTCGGCGGGAAGTGGCAAATGGAAGTGTTTAATGGGAACAGAGTGTCATAAGTTTTCGGGTTCTTTCTGACTAACCTGCTTTGTACGAGATACGGTGTGAAGTTTAATAAATAATAATAATATACCAATTAATTTTATATTAATAATTTTGTCCTTACGGACTATTTTGACCTTTATCTTGCCATTGCTTACCCTGACCAATGCGGAATACAGCACGGAGCTCTTTATTTTTTTTATTTCTTTATTTATTTTTATATTCAAATTTTATCCAGGAAAATGCATCATCAAATCTTGCATTTTCATCAACTTCTGACATGAGCTATATAAGGGATATAGAGCCCTTATATAGCTCATAAAGCAGGGCAGATTGACGCGGTGTTGTCTAGTGTTAAGATATTCCGTTTTCCAGGCTATTCCTTTCAGTTTTAATTTTATAAACTCTGTGCCACTTCGTAATGGTCTCCATTAAAAAAAAACTAATTAAATATACCAAAGATTCGTTTAAATTTTACAATATATTTAAAACATAGTTAAATTAGCAATAAATATCTGTAATGACTCTCCCACAAATCATTTTAATTGTTCAAATTTGTTTCGATTTAATCTCTATAAAACAGTGTTTATTTTTAATACTATTTATTATTCGAAGAATCACTATTTATTTATTAAAGAGGAGAACGGAGAGTATTGCTTAACCATATTTTACTGTACACTAAAGATACGTCGGCTCGACGTGCGTATATTTGAGTTAGCATATTTTGAATTACATATATACTAGGTATATGAATATGATATTATATCTTAACGTTTACATTAATTGACTATATAAATGAAACATATTACAATTTAATTATGTTGTATAAGAAAAAAATAATAAATAACTAAACAGAGTACAATAAGTTCTGTGATTTTCACGATTATTATACATTTTAAATGAAACTATTTTAACCGGATTAATCGCGTAAATTTTGTATTTTTATACATTTTTGGAAACCCGACGCTTTAAACACTTTGCAGTAGTCCGTGGTCACGGGTAGACTGAGGTGACATTCGTCTGTCAGATGTGCCCTTCATCAGAACAAGCTGCCAGTTCCCTGCCAGCGTTGTCAGAAGACCAACAAGCCACCCAGAGTAGAGAGACAGCCGGCACAGGATTGGCAACATCTTAAGAAGAGCTTACATAAAAACTATATTCAAGCCTAACAAGAAAGTGAGCCAATTCTTGAGACCAGTGATTGTGACTGTGGCTTATCATACATCGGTCAAACAAAGAGAAGCATCGATGTGAGGGTGAAGGAACACATCTTCGATATCAAGAATGGGCATGTATCGAAGTCAGCTATGTGTGAGTATACTGTGGATAAATCCACTACATTAGGTTTGATAAACCCCAAATCCTCGCTAAGGAAAACAGATACATTCCTAGAATGATCCGCGAGGCTATTGAAATACAAAAACATTTTAACTTCAATATAGATGAATAACTTCAATAGGATGGCTGGAAACTTTCTACCACCTGGGATCCAATTATAAGATCATTGAAGTCTCAAACCCACCATACCAGAGGGCAAGATACTATCAGCCCATTCTGCAGGAATCCAGGGCAGTATACGAGGCAATTAAGAAATTGTTGGCGGTAGTTTGATATAATAATTATATAAACTGACAGACGAATGCCACCTCAGTCTACCCGTGACCACGGACTACTGCAAACTGTTCGAAACGTCGGGTTTCCAAAAATGTATAAAAATACAAAAGTACGTTTTACTTTATAAAATTTAAACAATTTCGTTAGAATGATATTTTATATTTTTATAAATTTAGCTTATTAATATATATAAATAAAACTATAGTATATCCAACTTTGGCTAAGAATTTTTAAAAATCTTTGCCCAGCGTAAAGCTGCTTGCCAAATCACAAGTTACGCTACTCGTGAAGGGACTGAGTTCGTGATATTAAAAAAAAATAACTCAAAATTTAATTTTCTTTCATTTCTAACAAATTAAAAATAATAAGCAAATAATATGACCATTTTTAAGCATCTACTTTCTTTACTTCAAAACATTTTTCACATCATTATATGAGATAAATTAAGAAATGTTGCACTGTTTTCACCTTTCTCAAATTTAAAATTTACCAATACATGTACGTAGAAGTTGGCGGGTCTCAACGCCGCGCTTGGTTAGTATACCTAACAGAGGTAGCCTTTTGCTCGAGCATGATCGAATCCACAACTATCTTTCTCTAAGACACATCTCAACTGCGTCACGACGACTTCAATCCATTTACTAAATTGATATTGTTTCTTTGCATTAAAATCTAAAAATGAATACCCGGAGCGCAGCGACATCAATATAACCAACCACCGACAAATTTTCCAACTTACATTAACAAAAATGCATTTTTAATACTATTGAAGATATTTTAATACCCTAATGGTTTAACCATAAAACGTTATAACAAAAACGGAATTTTTTAAGACGTCTTATCACCAGACCGAGGAATGAAAATGAAAATATTATATATTACACTACCACGAGTGGCAATCGAACCAACATCCGTCGCCTTTACAATAGCACGCTTGTACCCCTTCGCCAAGACGACCTTACTTAATGTATTAGCTTTACGCTTTTTCCAGCAAATAGGTAGGCAGAAAGAGGGATTTAAGACACGACATATTGGTAAGGGACTCAACGCCGCATATTTATTAACCCAGAGCGGAGATATAAAAATAAATAATTCCATCAAGTGGCGATCGAACCCAACCATCGATCGCTCTTTATTTTCTGCCACAGTTCCACTGCGCCACGGTGACTTACACAAACGCAATCTAAATTAAAAGACAATAAAAATTATCACAAATAGCCATTGTAAACAAATTGTAATAAAAGTTAATTATAAATGTACAAAAAAGAACAATAAAAGGGGGTATTCAATTTCAAAAGCAATCATCCAAATGTTTGTGTATCACGGAAAATCTGTCTATCAAGGTAGATATATGTATGTATTTTATATTGGATTAGCTTATATGAGGCCATATTGTCATGATAGTATACGTATATATACATGTTTTTCTATATTAACCTTTAAGTATGAACGTCAAAATATTTTAACATATTGATGGACACCGGGTCTCACGGACCGCTATTATTTTTCACAGTCGCTCATACCACAATCAAAATTTAAAACAAATTAACTTACAAAACTTTGCAGCCAGGAGGATGGACGCAACCTTCCGATTTCGAATACGTTTTGCCACAAAACTAAAGCTACGCGCTTACTGCTAAGTCTATAGTTAAATAATCATTCCCCCAAGTGGGACTCGAACAGCCTGACGCTTTGCCGCTGCTTTTAAATTGTTTTTCATCAATATTTTACAACCGGATACGAGTTGGTTATCTTAGTTATGAAAGACATAACCGTTTACCTTATATAAACTTACTTGATACGATCGTGGCGCTCTGGTAAAGCGTTTGCTTGTAAATGTGACGGCTTCGGTTTTGGTCTTCATTCGAGAACTAATTATATTTGTTTTCATTTCTTTGTTCTGATGGACAAAGTCTGGAATAGATTTAAACACTAGGTTACCTCCGCCTACCTCACTTTTTGTAGGAAAAAGCATGTAGCGGATATCTATTAATTTTATAACAGAGATCTAAATTCACAAGCACAAAACGACATTTCGTCACAAAACAATCACGAAAATGTTCATAACATGTTCCTATAATTCTATACTAAGTATACCACAGTTACGCAAAGCGCTTCAGCTTTCATAATATAAAACAAATTCCTTTAGCAAACATAAACCTCGCTCCCCCACCATTTAGGGTAACACCTTTTTATCTCGCGAGATTAAAACTTGATGGTATCATATGTCATTCTCTTGACTTTGCACGTTTAGGGAAATATTGTTAAGAATTGGTCGTGATTTAACATAAAATGGATGTAAAAGATCTCATATATTTTGGGGAAAAATAGGAATATTATAGATATTTTTGTTGCTTTATATCGAAATAGGTTTACGCTATATTCCGCATATGATGAAAAAGTCAAAAGAAATATAGTGTTAAGACTTTCGTTAAATTTTCGTGACATTGAGTGTTCAGTAAATACTGTAATGTATGTAAATAAAATCAACCAAAATAGAAATGCTTCATAAACGTTATACAAGAATAAAAATTCTACAACAAAATTATAAATGAAAATTTAACTTCTATTTTCCTTTGTCTTTTTATTGTATAATATCTAATTGAGTTTAAAAACTTATGTGTGATGTTAATATAAGCTTTTGAGAGCTTTTAAACAATATATTATTTACTTGTATATTTAAATATTTGTGCTTTTCACAAACAAGCCTCCATAATTTAACAAAACGTTTCACCTATTTTAAAATTGCATTTCCACATGATTTTTTTCATTTAAATAAAATTCTTACGTTTTAAATTACTTTCGAAGTTATACAATAGAGTGCCTGCAGTGAGTAAGCTTATATCATACTAATGCGACAAGTGCGCCAACTTCAGTAAATGACTAGGAAGATTTATAATTACTTACATATATCATTAAAGTATATTTAAGAAAAATTGGTTGGCTATTTTAGCATAGTCCTCTATCTAATTTAATGCTATATATTGTTTTTTTGTTATATAAATGAGAAGACAAATAAGCGTACGGTTCACCTGAAGGTAAGCGATTACCGCCGCCCACGACCCCGCACAATACCAGAGGAGCTACAGGTGCGATCTTTAAGGTGTAGATAGACAAGCTTTGTGAAAGTACTTATGTGATACCGACCTGCAAAACACTGCCGCAGGTAGGCCATTCCAATGGCGTGTGGAAGGAAACTCCTACCAGTATCCAGTATCCAGATGGTGTGGATGATAATTGAGTTTGTGATTAATTTTGTTTGTGAGTAATTGGGTATTGTACGGTTGGAAAATTCGGCGGCAGGTAACAGTTTAAACAGTTTCTCGGAACACTCCCCACGATAGCTGCGGTAGAGAATTCACAGCGAGGACACATCTCTACGCAAAGCCAATGTGTCAAGCCTTTCACAGATCATTGGATCCATAGCGATTCCAACGACTCTACCTTGTATATGATCAAATGAGTCAAGCTGATACTGAGTTGCACCAGCCCAGAGATGAACTAAACAGGGCCAAACGGTGTTTCGGCGTGAAATACTGTCTCACTCTGCTGATGACCTCTAATTTCTTTGACGTCAACTTAGCCTTGCTTGCTTATCTAGAGATAGTTGTTTTTTGCTTCACTCACTATTTTGCATCAGTGTAGTGTGTAGTAGACCTACTGTTATAACACTTCCTTTTGCCAACTTCTCACCCAATTCTGGAGGCCTTGCGCGTTTAGTGGCAGAATTCAACGCCGCGCTTAGCCTCGACACGCCTCTATATTGTGTATATCTATCATATTGTGTATAAAAATATTTCAATTCAAATACCAACTTGCAATCGCTTTAATGAAACTTAATAAAACAAAGCTTTCGTAAATTCTGTCCACATTGTTTTATGATGTATTGTTCAAATGAAACGGAATGGTTATGGGTCCGATTTCCACATGGAGCAATAAATAATTTTCAGGTTTCCGCTTAGTTACACAATGCCTTAAATTCGACAGAAAAATATAAAGGAATATCTTGACATGCTGAATAAGCCTTTTTTTAGTTCTACACTGTATATCGCATCAAGCAGATTACAGAGAGGAAGCATGTGTTAAGACACTCCGTTTCACATGGTTGTTGAGTGGCGGCATCAAACGCCGTGTTTTTTCAAATAATTACCTGAACTTCTAAAACATAGTTTCTCATACAAGATTTAATCCCACCATGAATTGTGCCAAGATGACACCAACTAATTTTAGATCAAGCCGAGATATATGTCGACAGAAGATAATGTCCTGAGAGAAATATTTTACATTAACTAAGTCAAGAGAGTCCAGTGATTTCAGATTATTGCTTTTCCGGCGATACTTACTCCTTCCGATCCTGATGTCTATCTCATTAGCCGCTTATAATCTCTCCAAATTATAATTAAAATGCCATTTTAAGTTATTTTGGAATAATATTTTTTTTAGGATAAAACTTTATTATTCGAGGGCACATTACACATGCATTTTAAATTATTTTCATTTCTCCATACTGGAAGAAAAATTGTGTCTCGACATGCGCATGTTTCGAAAATTGTGTGAAAAGTGGAGAACGGAGTGTCTTGACAATAAACTTTGTGTATAACCAATGCGGGAAAAAGGATGAAGCTATAATGCAACCTTAAATTTAAAAACATAGACTAAAACTGAATCATTTCAAAACATTGATGTAGACCAAGAAATAAAAGCAACATTGCCTTTTACAACGTAACACGAGGAACTTATTTTATTTTTACGTCCCAATACGTTGTAGAATATATCTGGATTTACGAAATAGAATTTGGTGAGTACAGCGTCAAAGTACCGCATCCACATCCGCTAAGGCCACAATGTGACAGTACAAATGTTTGTAATTTATGCGCTTTCACGTCCATAAACTTACCATTCTCATTTGTATGTGGACATGTCGTAAACATTTGATTTCTCTTTGGCAGTCTTTTACGTTTGTGGCGTGTCTGATTTTGTCTATATTCTATAGGTATCTTGACTTTATGTGATAGGTATAGTTCTGCTCCACTGTGCCACGACGGCACTACGTAAGTTTGCGTATTTTGGCATTATGCTGGGTTGTGGAGAGACAATATTGTGGTATTCCGTTCTCCACTTTCGGTTCATTTTAAAAAATAGCATATTGGTTAGGAAAATTAAATGCTGTACTTAACATAAATGAAGTCGAAGAAACAAAAATTAAAAATAAACATTTCTCAAAGTCAAGATTGAACCATAATATATGAGACATACGTATATAGACACTTCACAAGACAAGATCGTTTCTTGACTTCACGCTTTGTCCTACTTTTAGCAGGGTAGGGAGAGGGGACTCAGTGTTAAGACATTCCGTTCTACGCTTTAAATTCGAATTCGAGACACCGTGTGCTAAGTTGCGTAACTCAACCGCTAAATTTTGTTTTACTTAAATGAGAAATACGAGATGTGCCGTTGAGTTTCATCATTCGTCACCCAGCTACATCTACAGGGCCTGAATTTATGATACGACCTTAATGTTTTTTTTATTCATTAATTGAAAAAAGTCTATTCTGCCTAGCTTTTCCTTTTAAAATCAACACGAACATTTACAAAACAACACAAAATGTAAGCAAAGGACCTATTCTATTCGACAATTACTTAAGAGTTTATTCTGTGAACGTTAAATAAATTTCTTTGATGTGTTATTTATGTTATCGTCTTCATATCGTGTATAGTTATTTAGTTTTTTTAGCATCACACTGTATCCTGTAACGATAATGTAATTAATATATATGATAAAGAAATTAGATATAATAATACATTTAAAAAGGGTACGGACCAAGTGTCTGTAGTGTTAAGAAATAACAATAAAAAAAAATAGGCAGGCCTTCCACCGAGGCGTCGTAGTAGTATACGCGAGCGATCCTGCGGCGTCTCATTTTGGTGAAGAAGGTTTCCGCTGGGTTTTAGTGGGAAGGAACGGTTTCTCACCGTTGAGTCCCATAGTACCGCTCATCGGTAAGGCACGCCTTCCGTATGAGCAGTCTGCGTAAATGCATTTCCCAGCGACCAAAAAAAAAATGTCTGGGGGCCCTGGGATCTTAGATATAATTTTTAAGCAATCAAAAAAAATATTTAATTCTTATTTCTTCGTATTTTTCAACCTCTTTATAAGCTACTGTCAATTTCATAAACTTTTTTTTCTGAAAATTTTTAATCACATATTAATTTTAAAGTTATGTTTAAATTAGAAATAAAAGAATCTGACTATAACTTTACTGTCGTGGGTTCGATTCCTACTTGGGGGACTGAATTGTTTTCTTTTTTCACTCTGTATCTTAACAAGACATATTGCGGCGACACTCAATAAGCAGTATATAGAAGATTGGGCAAAAAGAGAGCAATGGAGTGTTGCAATATTGCACTGATTCCTTCCAATTTTAGTGGCATTTTAGCCTTAACTCTATGAAGCTTGATATTAAACTTAAAAATTATATTAAAAGCAATGCAAATACATAAGCATTATTACAATGAATAATCAGTAATTATAATGATTTGGAATATTTTTTCCCATCTTTTTAAAATGGTTTATATTTTATAAAATTGTGTAATATAATATTTGTAAAGTCTAAATTAAATTATAATAAACAGCCCTGAAGCTTAACATTTAATAAAAAACCCAGGCCTTTGTTCAATTTGTAACCAAAAGAAAAATTTCAAAGCAACACACACAAAAGTAACTTGCCCTTTGAACATGGTTTAAGAATATCATCCTCTCAGTGAAAGAATCGTAAAATCTTATAGAATATTTTGGAAACAATATACTTAAAGGGTCAACTTTGTAATATATCTTGCAATATCGATAACTCAGTTTCGTTTTCGTTTAGTTGTGGTATTGGAAATTGAATACTGTAATAACTGTAATCATGATGGTTGTCGGTTTGATTACCACTTCAGGATTTTTTTTTTATTTTCACGCTTCTTTAAGACAAATTGTGACATCGAGTTCTACCACTCAAAATAATATAATATTCAAGTCTGTATTCGGTTGGAAAGTGGTAAATGGGGTGTATTGAGAGACAAGGTTCTATTTCCTACCGTTCTTTATATAGAATACAACGTGAAACTGAAACTGACTGTATTAAATTAAAAATGGTTCATATAAGTTGTAATCCCACTGAAAGAAATCTTTCTTTCACAAAGGACAAACAGAACAAATCTAAGGCATTAAGACAATGTTCTCCAACTTCCATCGACTTTAAAGAGTTATATAATGTGATGTTGTAGCGGTAGATCTTAAAACCGCCCTTTTCCTTACAAGAAAAATCTATATATCTAGAAAAATAAAAATAATTTAAATACCTACAATCAGTTTCTCACATAAGGATTAAATTTAGGACTTTACGATGACTTTTTTTGTCTGTATTTTCGTCTGTCAAAACCATTTATTTCGAGAAATTAAAAAAACTAAATCAGCTTCACGCTGTATCGCACACACAGCAGGGTAGGCAGAGGGAACCTAGTGTTAAGACACTCTGTTCCCCACTTTCCGCCAAGTTCTGGAGGAATTCCGTGTTGAGTAGCGGAACACAACGCCGCGGTTTGCCTCGACATCAGAGCGAAGGAATGAAAATATAAATGTAAATCAATATTTCATCTCCTTGAGTGGGGATCGAACCCACAACCAGTCGATTTTGCAGTCACATTTTATGCCCCTGCGCCACGACCAGCCTCTTCGAGAAATTAATATCAAATATTAAGAAATATTAAGTCAGCAAATCCTCCAAGCCAACGCAATCAAAAGATATGAGCATTTTTGCACCGTTTTTGCTGCATGCGTAATCAAACCCATAAAGTTTCTTTCCCAGGACCTACAGTTGTAGAATTTAACACGAAATGTAAAATTACAATAGAAATAAAATAAAAAAAATCCAAAAACTGTAAATTTATTGGTAAATTTGACAACTTTTATAATTTGTACTTCCTGTTGAGATACAATCCTGAAACAGGTACGGAAACCTCGTAGGGCGACTCCGACTCGTACCTGACCGGTTTTATTAGCTTAATGCGTAATTCGAATCCCCTAATACATCTTTATTTCAAATCATTATTTCTTTTATTCGTATCTGGAGTTGTCATGTAATAATAGAACAATAGAAACAAAAGATCTTTACAGAACGTTTGTATCGACGGGGCCAGTTACTCTCTTTCAGTTTTTTTTGTTCTGGGCGTCAAAGAAATAAGATAAGTGTATTAATGTTATTTCTAACGGAAAATCGGACTTTGTTTTTATACATTGGTATGCTGTGTAGTGTGTGTGTGTGTGTGGAGAATGAGTAAACTGTGGTATTAGAAAATGGCTGGATAATTTTACGACTATAATTCGATGGTTGAAAGGTATTATATATTATGTTATAAATATTAAGTTAAACGTCATTGTGTGAACTTTATACTGGAGCCGTCAGTTTTTAGAAAAAAAAAACATTTTGAGAAAACCATTAGGCCGACACAGACCAAATATATGCATATGCCTTGATGATGATGATGATGATTATACAAATATTTTCTTACAAAACAAGTGTCGCTTAACTAAAATGACTCAATTTATATATTTTTTAGGATCATGCATAAAGGCGTGGCGTTTAATTCTGCCACTCAACACGCAATGCCTCCTAAATTTTTACAAATTTCCGCTACCCAAAGATAATTACTACGAATTACCGTCTAGCAAGAGAGAATGCTATTTATTAAATATTTTTAACATTTTTTAAAAATTTGATTATCTTTGGATAGCGGAACTTTGTAAAAATCTCCCTTCAGAGATGCTAACAACATAAATAAGTTGTAACAAGCGTATAAAAATTTCGACGTAGATTGATGACAACGTATGGCTTACTGTAGAATACCGTGCACCACGATGAGCAGACAAATCAAAGAAGTTAGTTGGCAGCGAATGGATGCAAGCCTACGTTAGGCTGCAAAAATCGACTACTAAAAGTAGAATACAGAAATTTCTGTGTATTGTATATTGAGTAGGTATATTATTTTTATCGAAAAAGTATATTATTTTTAAATATCAATTTATCTCTATATATAATACTAGCGACCCACTCGCGGCTTCGCCCGCTTAAACTACTGAATTATTTACCTAATATACTGAATTGCGTTCCTTAAACAAACCATACAAACAACAGAATACTTAAACGGTAAAAATAATAAACAACGTAGTAGGTAGTCTACCTACTATTCTTTTATGTAAAAATATTTAAACGAAAGATGAAACCAACTATGTTGCGCTGAAATAATACATTATAATTATTTAAAGAGCTCCAAAATACGTGCAATTGCTTCTAAACCTACTTTACTATAGAGCTAGCTTTGAAGCATTCTTTCGTCCAGCTCCTTTTATTTTGGCGCTTTTGAACGGCATCAAGGCGTTGGCCTTCTTGCCGTGGTCTCAAGCGGCAACCATCAATATGGATGCATCGTTAGGGGGCCCTTTGGCCCTAGGACTGTGTACCTGTCCTAGACCAGATACAAAGAGAGTTATTTAGTTGGATTGGAAGGATGATCAAATGCCACCTGAGCGGTAAGCTCAGCCACTTGAGACTCTCAGTCAAGGAGGCCCAACTTAAGGTTGGGATGTCATCGGTGTATAATTCGTAGAGGGCAGGTGACAAAATGATGCCCTGGGAAATTCTGGCAGAGATCGAGTGGCTGCTACACTCTCCACTCTCACGAAAAATGTCCTATCAGGTAGGTAGTCGGTAAGAACATGCGTGACGTGATGGTTCCGGCCCTGAGCACTTTATAAAGTAGCCCCGTACACGGCCGGTAGCAGGTGCTACGTTGAGGAACTATTGCACTCTCCTTTCGGTTAATCGCTGCTACAGCATAGTGAGGCAGGCAACATGATCAGGCTCTCCTTCTACGCCCGGGGGAAAGGAGCCAGGCGGCCGTGACGGATGCACTTTTATAAGCAAACGACGCGTAGTAGGAGTATTAGTATTTTAGTAATGTAATTTTAAATCTGTGTTACAGCTTCTAAAGTACTTATTAAAATGAAAAACAGTAAAGGACAGTTTTTATCTACATTAAATGGTCAATGCGCGCACACTGCTAACGTAATTTTCACTACATAAATCCCGGGTTAAAATATAGATTATATATTATTATACAAATCACTATCTATCATACACAAATTGCGAGAACTCGTGGCTGCTTGAGAAAGTCTCAACTTATATTGGAGAATATTAAATATTGAAATCTCGGTCTATATTATAATCATATAGTGTCGAGTGTTTACTGTCATCACACAAACAATAATTGAAAACTTTTAAGAGTTTTACTAACTGCGCAATTTATGCTTTGAGTAGCTTTAGCGCTTTGACTTTTTACCAAAATGAAAAAATGAAAATATTAATAAATTACATCACTTTTTCCAAAGTGGCAACTGAATTCACAACTGTCGCGCTTAGAGTCACACGCTTGTGCCACTGTGTCACGACGGCATCATTAGGTAACTTGAACTTTATGTTGTTAGCCCTACTGCCTTTTACAACGACACATGGTGAGGAGGGAAGAGGCTTCTCTGTCTCTGAAATATTTGCAATCACTATGTGGCTGCTTGTAAGGATGCTGACGGCGGTAAGAGCGTCCCCTGCGCGACGTGAATCTTGCCTTACGGCAGTCGAAGAGACGGGATTTGGCTGGCAAAATTTGTTGTGTTTTAAAAAAAATATTTAGATATACGGTATAAGTTAATAAGCAACGTAAAATAAATATTTAAAAGTATGAAAACTAAAAGTGCAAAACGGCGCGGGGCGCGGGGGACGCAAGGGACGCGTGGCGGGCGGCGAACCGTTTCATAGCAAGGATTTTTTAGTAATGTAATTTTTGTAAATTTCTGTAAAGGATATTTTGATCAACACCAAATGGCCAAGACAACTAATATACTTATTTATATGCTGAGAGTAAGGGATAAATGAAACATGAGCAAAAACTGCGGTTTATAGCAGGCGTGATGTGTCAACAATTAAATGCATTTTTCTCTAAAACTACAAACTAAATGAGCAAATTTTATCTTCGTTTAACGTAGAAAATTAATAAAGTATTTAAAAGGATAAGGATTGATACCATTGTGGACAAACATCCCTCACTAAAAAAATATATATTCAAATTACAATTTTTAGACAGAAATATGCTCACTGTATGTTATCCTTAGAAGATACGAATATGCTGTCGCTGACTTTTTTGTAGATCTTATTAAAACGAATAATACTATATTACATTGTTTTCATGTAGGACTTACCATTAAAGCAGCGCATTTGTGAAAGTGTCTCAACAGGTAGGACTTTATTCACATTTATCATATTAATGTCAAATTACATTAAAATATACATATAATAAACTATATATAAACCTTCCCTGAGAAATACTCTACCTAATGGTGAAAACCACATCCAAAATCCGTTGGGTGGTTTAGAAGAAGAAGAAGAGTTAGAAAGGCCAGACAGAGGCGGAAGGCGTTCTTATTTTATAAAGTATAGAGATAGAGATAAGACAATGTTTTATTCTATCACCAACAGATTTCTTATGATCTATGGAGAAATTACACACTCTTTTTATGCTTTCACAATAATACATATATTTTTAGGTGTCCCTTTGCACTACGATGGCGGCATTTTCCTTTGAAAATTAGTGGCATAACTCTAACAGTTACACATGATATCGTAAACTTCTTTGTAGATATTGATGTCTTCTATAAAATTGTAGTACATCACTTTGCTCTAATGTCAATTATTTCCACAGTGTACGCGATATAAGGTTTTTTTGGTATTTTTTTACACGTTATTCGTCTAATTGTAAAAGAATTTTCCAAATCGGTCCCGTAGTTTCAGGGCCTATTCAAATCAAATAAAGAAATAAAACATCTAATCGGTTGTCTTCATAATGTTAGTGATATCGTTGCACCTCCCCTCGCCCCGCATAGTTAGTTACTCGCTACGGTGCGCGAGGCTACACTCCGCATTTTTTATTATTACATGATTTTCTTTAGAGTGATATTTTTAAATTCGTTATATCTTTTAAATGAAATGTCCGAATTTATTAATTTAAAAAGTACTTTACACCTATTGAAATTATCTTTACGAAAATATCATTTGATAGAATAAGGATTAATGCAGAGGTATGAATAAAATGGTTTGATTATTGCCGGCACTTTCATCAACTTATAAAATATAAAAATGTAGTTATATTGTCATAACTATAGTAGTTGGACATATGGTATCGCGGACTTTTTTATAGATATTGATGCGTTCTATAATACTGTAGAACATTATTTTGTTCTATCATCAATAGTTTTCGCAGCGCACGCGATGATATTATTTTTAAGATCAATTTCTTCACACCTTGGGTTACATTATTGCATTTTTATTAGGGATCCCTATATTTTTTGAAAATGTAATATAGCCTATGTGGGACAGTGAAGATGCAGCTTTCTAACAGCGAAAGAATTTTTGAAATCGGTCCGGTAGTTTTTGTGTGAAAACCATACAAACATACATACAAAAATACAAATCTTACCTCTTTATAATATTAGTATAGAAGACAGTAAAAAAATGTTGTCTGTACATTTAGATATTTTGACTGAAATGGATAGAGGGACTTAAAAACAATAATAGAAAGAAAATTTTTTTTTTTAATTTCTTGTCTGTATGTCTGTCTATACGTATGGTCACATTTTTCTCAGACAGTACTGAACCGATTTACTTGAAAATTTCACCAATTGCTTTGTTTTAACTCAACAATTAAAGTTTGTTTCATCAAAATCGGTTCATCAAAAAAAGTTATCGTCATTTGAATGAACTCAAGGCATTAGTTTGCCTGCCTGGTAAGATTCCTGGTTAAAGAATGACATTCAAAACGTCTTCATTATGTGACTGTTGATAAAAATATATATTTTTGAAGCACTATTATACAATATTTTCTCTTTTTCTCTATATATAATAAGACACTAAAAATATTTTGTCTGTACATTTAGTAATTTTGACTGAAATGGATAGAGGGACACTTAAAAAGAATAATAGAAACCAAAAATATATTTTTTTAATTTCTTGTCTGTCTGTCTGTCTGGCGACATATTTTTGTCCGCGTTTTTCTCTGAAGGTACTGAACCGATTTACTTGAAAATTTCACCAATTGCTTTCTTTTAACTCAACTTAAGTACTTAAGTTTAGTTCATTAAAATCGGTTCATTAAAAAAAAGTTATCGTCATTTGAATGAACTCAAGGCATTAGTTTGCCTGCGAACTAACGTTCGCAATAGCCATATAGCAATCGCGCTGGTAAGATTCCTGGCTAAAGAATGACATTCGAAACGTCTTGATTATATGACTGTTGATAAAAATATATATTTTTGAAGCACTATTATATAATATTTTATACAATCAAGTAAACAAAATTGAATTGTTAGTGGAGATTACCTTCATAAATCATAACAGTTAAGTTGTAATTATATCAACACAGAGATAAAGAACGATCTTGAAAGAAATATCAAGTAAATACAAAGATTTTTTGGTTGGTTAATTCATATAATATATGTAACTAATTTAAAAACTGTACAGGAGTTAATATGCAATTATTACAGTTATTTTACAAAGAATATTATGAATCCTTCAAATCAATAATTTAATATTTAAAGCTGTTTCTGAATGAGTAAATTAAATTATTCACTGACATCACACATTTAACAGAGTATATTATATAGGTAAAAAGAACATAAAATTACAAAAATATATACGTGTAATAAATAATTAGCTTTATGTATATTTAATAAATATCAAATATCAACAATGGTCGTATTTTTTTATTTAAAACAATTAAAAATTCTTTGACAATAATGTCGTAAAAAAATCATATTAGAAGTCATTATAGTTATCAATCAATTGTGCTTATTAAATCAATAATCATGTATTTTAAGCGGGCGAAGCCGTGGGCGAGCCGCTAGTATACAATAAAGTAAACAAAATTGAATTATTAGAGGAGATTACCTTCATAAATCATAACAGTTATGTTTAAATCGTAATAATTCAACATAGAAAAAAAGAATGATTTGATTTTGAAAGAAATATCAAGTAAATACAAAGATTTTTTGGTTCGTTCGTTCGTTAGAAATAAATCTATATAAAAATGCCTAAAACCATCCTTACTACGTGTACACTGTAACAACTACATATTTACCACAACCTTTTCTATTTTCTTTTTGTTAAGAAATTTGTCGAAGTTCTCGTGGTGCAGCGGCACTGCGTCTTTTTTTAAATGCAAGAAATGTAAGTTCGATTCCCAATCGGAAGAATTAATTATTTTCGTTTCCTATCTCTAGAAAGTAACAAGACAAAGCACGATGTTTAGTTCCGCCATTGGACACGCAATCTTGCCAGAGTGAAGAAATGAAGTAATTCATAGTTCATACCACCCAATGGGACCCGAACCGCCGCTTATATATTGAGATCGTGTGCGGGATACAGCGTGAAGCTGATTTATATTATTTATATTTCACTTCTTCCGTTGAAAATTCTCACAATAAGGCTTAAAAAAATATTTTTAAAAGGGTTACATATTTTATTATTAATACAACGTGACCTATTTATATGTCGATATCAAATGAACAGTTGAAATGTAACCTAGATTATTTCTGAAAGAAATACTAGAAATATCTAAACTAGACACAGATCTAAAACAAATCAAATACGATCCGCCTTATCGTAGCGAAACCCAGTGGTATGAGCTTTGGATATCCGATACGGTAGAAACATCCTTCATGTATTTTTGAAATAAGAAATAAAAGGGAGGGCCGATAAAATGTTTATTGACAGTAGTTTCAGTTGTGTTTTCTGGAAAAAATGTTAAAGGTACGGTTTTTCGTTTACTTTCTGTATGCTATTTTTTGCAACGGAAACGGTGTGTCTCTAGAGCGTACACTAGAAACCTTCTGCTTATCCTGCTGCGGGATACAGCGTGAAGCTGATAAAAATAAAAAAAAGAAATAGGTCGTCGTGGAGTAACGGCACAGTGTCTGCCTTTAAGCGCAATAGTTGTAGGATAGTGAATTATTACCATTTCTGACTATAATAAGAAAAATGCGAAGTAAGGTTAGTTTACAAATCGATACCTGATAGTGCGTAACGTATTTGCTTAAGAAACTCAATCGTAGAGAGGATATTATGTTAACAAAATATTTTTCAGATAAAGTTAAAACATACCAATATTAACTATGTAAATAATATATTCAGTATACTATTAAAATTAATTTATATATTTGAGTCATTCAGTCGTGGCGAAGGGGCATGAGTGTACAACTGTAAATACGATTCCGACTCGGGGAAATGAAATATCCAGAATTCAACTGAATATGAGGAACGGGATTATCTTAAAGAGTTCCCTCTATCTACCCTGCTATGTTTGGAAGGCAGCGTGACGCTAAAAAAAGTTATATTACTTCTTTTAGCGCTTGCAATAAATCGGACTGCATCGTTAACCGCCCTGCGGCCTAACAATACCCAAGGGTCACACCCTTTGTACGTAATAACCTGGAAACAAAACAAAAGTAACCCCATCCAAATAAATGTAGGTCGCTTAAAATCATACAATAATTGTCTTTTTTAACCCACTCTGTAAGAAAAGGAAGAATTCGACTGTATTTTTTTTGGTTTTTTTTTATGTTTGTTACCTCAGAACTTTTGACTGGGTGAACTGATTTTGATTTCTTTCTTTCTTTATTTCATATTTTTTTTATTTGAAAGCAATTGCTTCCCCTATGGCTAAAAACATATAAGTCTTAAATTTGTATTAAGTATGTTTATGGTATGGTATTTGTATATGGTATGCGCGACAATTGGACGAATAACTCAATATCAAGCCAACTGATTCCGATGATTTTTTTTTTTATTGGAAAGGATAGTTTCGTGAAAGTTTCGTTATGTTCTGATCATGGGCTCCGGCTAAAATTGAAAAAGTCGTTTTTTTTTGGAAAATTATAATTATACTGTAATAGTTACAAGGAAAAACATTGTTAAAATTAGCGCACCACGGTCTACTTTTCGTCAAAAGTGATATTCCTGTTCGTTGCATTTCTTTTCAACTAACTTTAAAAAAATATGTTCCCATTTTCAATTGACTTCTAAAAAAGGGAGAGGTTTCCAATTCTCCCGAATATTTTTTATGTATGTTCTTGTCGATATGCCAAAATATTAGACATAAATAATAACAAACCTAATTAAGATTGAAGTTTAACATAGGAAAACCACTACTTACTCGTTTGAAAAGCATCCTTTTAAGATCTACCCATAATCTAAAATCGTAAAATGAATAAATTTTTAACAAAATAAACACCTAATTCATGAATTCATTTCAAACAATAAACTAAAATGTCAAAAATATATTTACTTAAAGTAAAACTTACTTTGATTTTGTTAAACAAAAAACAATTACAAAAAAACAGAGAGAATATGATAACCTAATAAAGACACTATGTTCCCATTAGAATATTCCATCCTCCACTTTCCTCTGAATTTTTGGAGGCAATGCGGGTTCAGGGATAGAACTCAACGTCGTGCTCTTTGTCTTTTTAGCAAAGCGAAGAAATTATAATATTAAATATTTTATTTCCTCGAATGGGAACCGAACCCACAAACTGTCGCGTTTACAATCGCTTGTGCCTTTTCATCACGACTGGCCCCTGTAAGATTAAATAATCTACCTATTAAATAAAATCTAAACAAATATATGAAAAAATTAAATGAAATGATTACCGTAACATAATACAAATATATATACAAAAGGCTCATTAAAATCAAATAATGATTAACATGAACACTATTATAACAACATCCTATTTAAATTGAAAAGTTCCATTCAGTTCGATGAAATGCTTCGGAAACTTTTAATTAAAAACAAAACCCTTATACTGTTTTGACGCTACCTTGAATAAACTGATTGTGACATTAGGTTCAAAGCCCAACTGTGGCCACGTGACGTGGCCCCGCATCTGACATGAAATGCGATCGATGTGGGTTTAATTCCCGCTCGGGAAAATAAACTATTTTTATTTCTATTTCTATGCTTCAGCCGTAACAAGACTAAGCGTTACGTCACCACGCAATGTCTCGGACAGAGAGCAAAAAGTGGAGATTAGACTGTCTTAGCACGAGGTTCCTTCTGCTCATCCTGATACAGCGTGAAGCTAAAAAAACTAACAAATAAATTTAAATTAAAAATTATTTCTCTCTATTCTCAAACTTTCATACTAACTCAATAACGAATATTTTTTTAAAGTCAATAATCTGATCACGTTTACATTATTACTTAACTGAATGAAATTTAAATTTTATTTCATTCAACTAAAAACTTTTTGGCAGTAATTTAATATTGTAAGTCTAAAATAATTACTATGAATGGTAATTTTCAAGAGGGAGACATCTCTGTATTGAACTTTACGCCTCTTGATAAATATTTTTTGCCAAATATCGAATTTTATCTTAATAGATCCAAACAATGCAAATAATTAAAAAAATAAAATATATCATTTTTTTTAGATCTTTCCTTCGTTAATATGGAACTTACGATCATCGCGTGTACAGACAATGTGCACTATAGTTTAATATTTACTCGTAAAATACTAATGCTATTTAGATACTTCTGCACAAGTGTGTGACTATAATCGTGACAGGTTGTGGGTTCGATCCTCACTCGAGGAAATTTTATTTATATTTTTGAACTATTTAAATTTATATTTTTATTTCTTTGATCTGGTATAGAGACAAAGCGCGGCGTTGAGTTTCGCCACGCCATGCCTCCAGAAAACCAGCGGAAAACGGGGACCGGAGTGTCTTAACACTAGGTTTGCTCAGCTCACCCTGTTATGTGCGGGATACAGCGTAAAGTGTTTTTTATAAGTTTTAATAAATAAATTAGACAAGTGGCTTATTAAGAAAAGATAAAAGGTACCAGCATCTTTTATAAGAGATTTTCTAAGAACATTCATTAGTCCATACATCTAGAATGGGCTATTATCACACATTGTTAAGACTAATTGGACACGGTTCAATTTAATCTTTTCATTTAGGTTATAACAATGCCATATTATTATGCATAATAGTTTTCATTATAGCAATTATTGTTTAATTCTATCAGCTTTTCAGTATGTGTTGATTAATTAATTATTATTTGTATGATGTTTTATAGCAATATAAGCAAAATCAAATTAAAACCCAAAAGATTTTAATTAATATTTATTAATTGTAATAGATAACCGTACTAAAATAAATCGACCGATTTCTTGAAAAACTTGAATTGAAATTGAAACTAAAGCGGGCCAAGCCACACGAGGAATTACGGTAGCATATACCATCATGTCTTAGTGAGACAACATACAGTTTTAGTGTGAGCGGTGATTGTAGGTTCGATCCTCCCTCGGAAAAATGATTAATTTAGTATTATTTCCTCGCTCTGATAGACAAACTGTTTCGTTGAGTTTCGCCACACAACATACAATGTTTCAAATTTGAGTGACGAATGTGTCATAATATGCTCTGCCTTCACACCCAAAAAACACAAGAATATAGAAAAAGCTTTAATAAAGAATTTTAACCTTCGAATATCGATTTATTTCCCATTTGATGCAATAAGTGTGGTAGCGTACGTACTCGCACGTGCATCTCTATCTTCCGTCCCGAGTACGTGCTTGTTCCAGAACGAATTCGAATTTTTATATAAATACTAGAGGGCGCGCGCGGCTTCGCCCGCTTATTAGGAGTGAATTCTAAAAAAACCACGAAACACGTATTCAATAAAATATTTTTAACAGTCTGAATTTAAAATTTTATAAAAATCGGTGGCAATTTAAAGATTTTTCCATATAAACTTTCAACCCCTTATTTGAACCCTTAGGGGGTGAATTCTTAAAAACCATGAAACACGTGTTCAATGAAGATATTTTTAAGAGTCTGAATTTTAAATTTTATAAAAATCGGTACAGATTAAATTTTTTTCCATACAAACTTTCAACCCCTATTTCATCCCTTTAGGGTTAAAATTTTTCAAATTCCCTTCTTAGTGGATGACCAGAATATGAAAATAAACATCTGCCCAAATTTCACGTTTCTACCATCAGCGGTTACGGCTCTGCGTGCGTCTTACCTCAGTCAGTCAGCACAAGTCCTTTTATATATATAGATTAGTAAATTTAGTATTTTGAAGTGTGATATATAGATATGTTACATTTTGTCTATTATTAAATAATTTATTCAAAAATAAATAAAATTCACAAAATGAGATATATATTTTAATGAATATTTTCATTTCCTTGCTCTGGTGGCGAGTCAAACACACATTGCCTCCAGAATTCTTCGGAAAATGGTGTCTTAATACTAGGTACGTAAAGCTGATGTTTATTTGTGTTTTTTTAATTCATATTTAAGCTAGAGGCCAGTCGTGGCACAGGGGCACAAAGTGTGACTGTAAAACCGACTGGTTGTGGCTTCGATCCTCACTCGTGGAGATGAAATATTTACTTAAATTTATATTTCCATTTCTTTGCTATGGAGGACGAGTTATTTGTCGAGGACAAGCGCGGCGTTGAGTTCTGCCACTCATCACGCAATGCCTCCAGAATTCGTCAGAAAGTGGGGAACGGGGTGTTCACTAGGTTCCCTCTGCCTACTCTAGGTACTGTGTGCGGGACACAGCGTGATTTATATTTAAGTTAACTAAACTGTTAATGAAATGGACTTAATTATTACTACATAATTATTTTAAAAACATGATTTTTTTAAAATTTCTTTATATAGAAAAAAAAAACATTATTTCTTCTTGAATATAAGACATTGCGTGTTGAATAGTTGACCTAAACACCCAAAAGAGGGGAGACGTACATTCTTTAGAAAACAATAACCCTCTGAGTGGAAGTCAAACCCACAACCATCACGTTTCACAAAACTATAAATATTTTATGTATAATGAATGGTCAATGCTCGATTATGATTTTTTTGTAACTATGGGAAAACTGAATTGGATTCTATAATAATATTTTATTATTTTTAACATTTTTAAAGTGTTATTCCACACTTAGGAAAGAAAATACTTATTTAGAAAACGTATAAAAATTTGAACGTAGCGGGACTCGAACCCGCGCAACCTGGAAACCGACCAGGCGCTCTCACCACTGAGCAATACGTCCGGAACAGTATATAGTAGAGAACGGAGTCGGAAGAGAGTCTTAACATTAGGGTTTCCTCTGCCTAACCTGATGTATGCGGGATACAGCGTGAAGCTAATAATCTTTATCCACAAAATGGGGATTTCATTACTTTCAATAAATATTCAACGCAATTTATATGGATTTCTCATACAATTTTATTACAGCACAAACTGGAAAAGAAAATAACGATCTATACAGGAAATAGACGATCTAAGGCGCATTGACAATCGTAGAATATTCATGTGAAGAAAAAAATATGAGGCTCGTAAAAACTGTCCAACTTACAGAGTATTCGCATTATGAATTAAAGAACCGTAAAAACGTTGTAGGTACACTCGACGTCAAATTGACGTTATCTATAAGGTTGCGGTGGAGTTAGGGTTTTTATTTTTAGTAGTTTTAAATTAGTGTTGAAAATTTTTAGTAGTTTTAGTACTTTTTCCAGTAGTGAGGCCAGTCGTGATTCAGGGTTGTAGACAATGGAATATTTATTTAATAGTTTAAAATGAGGAAGACAAGTGCCCTTATCAGAATGGCTAACTTAGCACTAGGTTTCTAGGATTCCTTGGCCTACCCTGTTACGTGCAATATCCACTGTGAAGGTGAAAAACAGTATTCATTAACGAAATAACTCTGATACTTGAACTACTGATATTGATGTTCTATTCTATTATATTTTTATATTTAAAGGCATAGCAGTATAGTAAAGCGGGACACTTGGGTTGGACTGATCGTAAACGCGACCGTTGTGGATTCAAACCCTACTCGAGGCTATGGATTATTTTCATTAATACTGTTCTGGTAAAGCAAAATACGCCATCAACTTAATATGCAATGTTTGTGAAAGGGAGTGAAATGTGGAAAATACTAGAATCCATATACATAAAAAGACATTGTACTGACTTCAACTCCGTGATTACACAGTTGGGGAGTCTTTTAAGTTCAATTTCCACTCGATTAATAGATAAACTTAAATTACATTTGATTACACCATAGCTCTCATAGCATCTGACTCGCCATACCACTAATGTTTGCAAAAAGTAAAGGAACGAGAGTCGTAACTCTTAGTTTTCCTTAAAAGCCCTACATAAAAATAGTAGATAATGGATAATTCTTTAAACGTAAAAAATATTCATATAAATTTCTGCACCAAAATTTCAACTCTGATTCTATAAATCAATATAGCAGCAATTTGAGCACTAATCAGTTAAATTATCGACACCTCATAAACGCCCAAGTAATTGCCTTTGATACTGAATTTCTACGTGGAATATAGCAGAGTATGCTACGATCATAATTATAACAGTTACAATTGTGGCTAGTCGTGGTGCAACTGTACTCGCAGGACAGGTTGTGGATTCGATTCTCATGTAAGAAAAAAAAATAAAAAAAGATGCCAAGTTAATAAGAAAATTAATATTTTTTAATAAATATAATAACATAGAAGATCTCAACTTTTTTTCACAGACGTATTGTGAAAAAGGCTCGAGAGAATTACCTCACTCTACGACAGAGGACCTCGTGATAAATCATAATTTTTTGTTCCTTTTATGAATATGAAATGGTTGATTTCACGGTTTCTTGCCTATATTTTAAATATCAATAAGTCTTCGAGAGATACAATAAAAATATTATAAATAAGTGTATAATATTATAGAATAGCAACATAATGTCAACAATTCTGAACAATAAATAATTAATATACCTCATTCTCAAAGTAAATACTCAGTCAACTGTACTTTTAGATACTCGAGCTACTTAACTCCTACATTTATCTGGGAACAAAGGATTGAGCAAGAAAATTGCTCGAACATCCTAAAACAATAGCACTAGTAGAAAATTGCAATTACTGCACAAATTTTCATTTTCTTGGCAAGGTTGGCGAGAGGTAACATAATGTTCAGACATTCAATCATAAATTTTCTAGACATTGTATGTGGAGTGGTGTAACTTAACGTCGCGTTTTGTATTGTTGCCAAAACCATGTAATAAAAGTAGTGAATTTTCTAAAATGAGAATCAAATCCACAACTGTTGCGCTTACAATCAGACGCTTGCCGTTGCGCCACGACGGCCTCTATTTTACTTTTGTATAAATATATTCAGCCCAAATGCTATTAATTGAATTTTTTATTTATTTTTCAAGAACTAACGATCACATACATGTAGGTTCGGGCTTAGTTCCGCGAGGCTTGAAAGAACATTTTTGTAGTAAATTATCTGAAATGAAATGTCTTTGTAGAGACGTATAGTGTAATATAAATAGATTTTACTAGATGTATAGTATTACCATTTTAACACTTTTTTATTATTTAGAAATAATTGTATTCGATTCCTATTCGGGGGATGAATTATTATCAGATTTCTTACTATACTACAGAAGACAAATTAATGTTCTTAAGAAAATTGCCTCAAAAATAAATCACCAATTCATTACTATTGCGTCTGCAATCAGAACAAATCAGAAGAATCTGTAGTGCTATAACTATACCCTTGTTTCTAACAATAAAAACTAAAATTTTACTTTCACTCTCACAAAATTAAATTACCTACTCTTCTTTAGTTGAATGACTTCAAAGATTTTAATCAAGGAACACAGAAAAATGAATACAAAAATCAGTAGATTACGACCCGTGCCAGTATTGTTCTCGCTTCGGGAAACACGATAAAACGATTCAGAACTAAATGAACAACACTCAAGTAAGTGAGGCTCATTGCGCAACACTACAGGTAGGTACTATTGAAGGGCGGTGTTTTAGAAAATGGTTTTTGAGGTCGATATATGTGTGTGTATTTTTAGAGGCCAGTCGTCGCGCAGGAGCACAAGCGTATGACTGTAAATGCGTCAGGTTCTCTGTTCGATTCTCATTCAAGGTAATTAAATATTAAATATTTGAATTTCTTCGCTCTAGTGTCGATGTGCAGCGTTGAGTCCCGCCACTTCAGATATTGACGTGGGGAGCGGAGTGTCTCAACAACAAAGTCCCTTTGCCTAACCAAATCTGATACATGGGAGATTTTTTTATACTGAAATTTGAAGAAACAAGCAACACATTTTATTTACATACCAACTGACCAAAGAAAGATACAGACATCCACAATAACCGTAAAATGAAGAATAAAATTTCTTTAAGTACAAATTTAGATTCACGCTGTATTCCCCATATGGCAGAGTAGACAGAGCGAACCTAGTGTTAAAACACTCCGGGCCCTACTTTTCGCCTAATCTTCAAGATATTGCGTGTGGCGCGACGGAACTCAACGCCGCATATTATCTTGTTACTTGCGTGTGTATATTATTTACAATAATACGAATATACGAAAGTACTTCTAATTTAGATCTGCCGGCAATGGTTCCATGGTATAATGGTTAGCATTCTGAACTCTATAGGTATGTCTGATATTTCATACCATCCAAACAAACCGATTAATTTAGAAATGAATAAACTTTCAGACGAAAGTACTAAGTAGGTAATAAGACTTAAAGTTACCTAGAAGTAATTATCATATTTAAAGCAAAGTATTAGAATTTATTCTAAAAAAATTAGAATTTTGTTTATAAAACATCTTACATAAAATTTATGTAAGATATTTTATATCATTCATTTCATATCACACAAAGCTGGGTACCTAATTTATACATTGTCTCTCTAGTAACAATACAAAGTGAGGCGTTGAACTCCGCCACTCAGCACGATGTCTCGAAACTTAATACGAACCTACAAAACTCAATTTCTTAGTCGCAATAACTAAAAACTAGTCTTATATAGACTAATTGATACTGAAAAGCCCATTCAAATACGCGAAGGACATTTTATCTTCTTTGATAAAACAATAAAAGATATTTCTGCTTCATAACGGTCTATTGAATGGAAATAATTTTTCAACCCATTCATTCACTTCAGTAAATACATTACGGTGCCGATGAGGAAACTAGAAAGGTTCTACAGAAATCAGAAACTGTTTTACATATAAAAAGTCCTGGTTCAAGAAAAGAAATGTTTCTAGAGCTCTTCCCTTGTATAATTTTATATAAAAAAATATTGAATTATATGAATTATAATTAATCAATATTTATTGATTATATGATATTCAATGAAACCGTCGTAGCACAGAGGCTAGCTGCAAATGCGATTGTTTTGGGTTCGATTCTCATTCGGGGAATGGAATTACCACGCTCTGGTAGTCTATACTAAACAGGTATTGTCTCGAAAAACGAGTGATGCCTAGTGTCTTAGCATTAGGTTTTCTCTGCCCACCCCTGCTATGCGATAAAAAGCGTAAAACTGTAAATTTATAGAGCGTTGATAAAAAGTTGTTTCACAGTTGAAATAGGTTTATTTTATTTTTAATGAGATATATCAGAAGAAAAATAATGAAAAAGTTGTATATTTTGTTTTTTTTACGGTATAATGTATGGACTCGTTAGCCCTGAGATAACTAGTATTACAAACATACATATATATTTATATAGTGATGTTTTTTCAAGACATTACATCCTACCTGGTGGATTTCAAGCCTCGATTTGTCTTGTTACAAAAACGGAAAGATAAAATTTCTTAAATCGAATCCACAATCATCACGTTAACAGTCAGAGGCTAATGTTATCTATATATATAAAAGGACTTGTGCTGACTGACTGAGGTAAGACGCACGCAGAGCCGTAACCGCTGATGGTAGAAACGTGAAATTTGGGCAGATGTTTATTTTCATATTCTGGACATCCACTAAGAAGGGAATTTGAAAAATTTTAACCCTAAAGGGATGAAATAGGGGTTGAAAGTTTGTATGGAAAAAAAATTTAATCTGTACCGATTTTTATTAAATTTGAAATTCAGACTCTTAAAAATATTTCATTGAACACGTGTTTCATGGTTTTTAAGAATTCACCCCCTAAGGGTTCAAATAAGTGGTTGAAAGTTTATATGGAAAAATCTTTAAATTGCCACCGATTTTTATAAAAATTTAAATACAGACTGTTCGAAATATTTTATTGAACACGTGTTTCGTGGTTTTTTTTAGAATTCACTCCTAATAAGCGGGCGAAGCCGTGCGCGCCCTCTAGTTAGAACATAAAAGTAATTCAGATTAGTAAACAAATAGTTATAAAGTTTAAGCGGGCGAAGCCTCGAGCGGGTCGCTAGTACAAAAACATCACTCTTCAAATTTTGTCCTAACCTAAAAAATAAATTGAAAATTTGTTTGCAATTGGTTTCATAAGAAAAATTGTAGAGCTTTTAAATATTTTGCGAGAAACTGGCGAGCCCTATATAATTTATATTGGTGAGAGAAGACAAACAATTCGCTCCTTTTGACTTTATTTTAGACACCGTCAAGGTAAGCCGGCTATCATCTGGCAATTCAATTTGTTACCATGTAAACACTGTAAGGTTTGTAGCGTCAGCAAAAATATTTTATACAATTTTTTGTTTCTTTTGAACCTCCAACAATAAAGTAAGGTGTTATAAGTTGATGGTGTATATGTGTATTTTTTAAGAAATATATAAGCCAACAAAGCTTTTTTTTTATTACGTAATTTTTATTTATTTTGTTAACAAAACGTATCTGCACTTATAATAATTAACAGTCCAACTAAAAGCCAAGATAGGAAAAAAACACAGTCCTAAAAGGATCCACTTACGTATTTCCTTAGCTTCGTCTTATTTTCTTTACACTCAACTACTAAGTTAGTATACCGCCACTAGACTCCTCTCAACCGTTAAAGGAGCAAGGAACAATTACAAGGGACGATAAACATAAAAAAATATATGGAAAAGAACTAATAAAATAATGTGTATTATATTTTTAAGTGCTAGGGTTGTGTCATATCATTTAACCGACTTCAAAAAGGCGCAATGAAATGACTTAAAAGCCGCTGATTGTTTCGATACCCACTGTGTTCCATTTGACTTTGATTTATTTAATATTAGAATATCACTATTATTAACGAAATTTTACCCTAAATATATCGTGTCGCATACAGTTAATAATTTTTAAAGCAACCCAACGAGTATCTCTTTAAGGAAGCTGCCAGTGGTTACGGTCTACTCCACGCGCTAACAAACGTTTATATATATTTTAGAAATGACCACAAAAAATTATAGTACTGAGTTTTACTTTATAGTATTATACTACTCTAATATCATCATGTAGTAGTAGTAGTAGCTTCACGCTCTATCCCGGACATAGCTGGAACCTATTATTTAGACTCTCTGTTCTCATTAACACTCCGTTTTCCACTATGAGCCGATTTCTCGAGATGTTGAGTAGCGGAATTCAACGCGGCGCTTTGCCTTGTTATTAGAGTGAGAAAATGGAAATATTAATTATTTTATTCTCTTAAGTGGGAATCGTACCCAAAACCTTCGCAGTAACAGTAGCAAATATTTCCCCTGCGCTATGATGACTCTATTATGTAAAAAAAGCAAAAAATAAGAACAGAGACGCATTATTGATTTATTTTTATTATATTAGAGACCGTCGTGATGGATCACGGCTTACGGCAAGGTGTGCGATTGTAAATGTTGGTAGATCCATGGGGTCAACACTCCCTAACAATCTACATCTGTAGTCCACTACAAGCTGTCCTGTTGACTTATTATTATTTTTATTTTATACACTACTGCCATTCTTCCTTCAGTAATAGATTTGCTTAACTAGCAGAATCACTCAAAACTTAATTTGTTTCTAAGTGTTATTATCAATTAGTATATTTTAAAAAAAACAATTACTTGTCAAAAATAATGTATATCTTTTTGTGTGGAGCGGATTAATAAAATATTTATATATCAATAATCGTAAAGGATTTTGAAAAAAAAATATCAGCAAAAAAAAAATGTTTTTTTTTCATTTCTAAGAAAATAACATTCTAGCTAGCTACGAGTCTCATTACAAAGCAATCTAGGACCGCAACCGCAAACAAATAAGCTCATTTGCTCAAGGACTAAATAAACAAATTCACATTATATGGTCGGGGTGGCCAAATAGATACTCTTGTGGTGTTTGTAATTATAGATGCTATAATGGAATTTATACGTTGCTATTGAACTTCGTATGGAGATTTGTCCTCGAGAGAAAATTACGCGATTACTAATTAAGTACATAAGTTTAAATAAACAAAAATTATAGAATTGGTAAGAAGAAAATATAAAACAGACAAAACATTATGTACCCAAAGTACATTAAGAAAGTGACTTGAATTTATATTTAATTGAATATAATCAATTACGATCGATTACCACTCGGAAGAATAAAGTATTTATTATTTTCATTCCTCTGGGGCACTGCGCGACGTTGAATTCTGCCACTCGATCGGCGGTGGAAAGTGGGAGCGAAAGTATCTTAATAAAATAATTCAATGGAATTATTTATAGTAAGCCCAATGCTTAAAATCTATATTTTTTTATTAATCTTGTAGGTGGAGGGAACTTGGCAGCCACGTGTTCGCATTAAGACACTTCTGTTGCGTACTTTCCACCGAATTGATCGTGTGTGAAGTCATTTTTTAAGTCTCGTGAAAAAATTTGAAAGGAAATACTAATATTATTGGAGGCACGATTTCTTTCTGTGCCCTAAGAGAAGATAGACCTGACTGGATATTCATATTCTGAAAAGCGACGGTTGTAAGTTTGATTTCTACTTAAGGTATTGAGTTATTTAATTTTCCTCACCTCAATTAGTATAAAAAAAAATCTCAATATATGGTAAAAGGTAGAGGACGGACCTATCTTAACACTAAGTTTCTCTGCCTATCCTGCGACATGCCGGAAGCTAAAAACAATCACCCAGTCCGTTGCAATTTTACCCTAGAAATAAATACTATTATTTTAACAAACATCTCAATTTCATCGATTCAGCGAAATCTTTGCATTTCGTTTGGACAGCTTCAATTTCTTTGGTAAATGTACGTAGAGCTATCGCCGTCTAATTGATTGCCTATTTGCCGACCATTCATTTGAAAACTCGCTATAGGCTTTTGAGGAAAATGTTCTCGAATAAATCTAATGCAATAATAAAAATGTCCCGACACTCTTAGCTAATTCGAAGTGTTGGAGGCTGTTTCAATATTGTAAAGGAAATTAGGTAATTGAGATACCAATATTCCGTGACTTAGATGGGTGGATGATTATTATTTTTTTCACTTTGATGTGGACCACAAATTGTGGAGATGAGCTCTGCTACTTTACACATAATGTTTTGAATTTAGACGGAAAGTAGAGAGCGGAGTATGTATCTGGACACTCATTTCACTAAACTCTGCTAGGATAAAATGAAAAAAATTACCACACATCTTTTTCTTTCTGACAAGCTATTAAAATTTTTATTAAAACTTCAATTCTTTCTTTCAACTTCGCGTTGTTTTTGCAGAAGAAACTGCACGAGCCGAACAATATTCGATGTTGAGCGGTGGAACTAAACGCTGCGCTATATCTAGTTCACACTGCAATCAAAATGTAAATAATATAATCCAACTCGCGCATCGTCGCTTTTTCAGTCAAACATTGCGCCGCTATACCACGATGGCCTCAACAATAACATTTAAAGTTTTCTATAAAAACTAATTATAAATTCTCACTTCGCCTTACTTAATCCGAATAAAACCGTAGAAATAAATGAATTAATTAACACTTTATTCAGCTGCTACTGCAAATTGAGTCTCTACAATTACACAATCTACACTTTAGAGACTTCTCGCCGATGTATATGTAACTTAAGAGCTGTTAAGAAAGTTATTAATGCCTGATGTGACATTATATAGCTTTACTTTCTTTGCTTTCTTTTTTTTATTTATTAAAATATAGAATAGATTTACTTTTTCTACAATTTATCAAAGCGTCATAAGCGTCAAGCTTTTGTTATTCTATTTCAAGTTACGCGATGTATTATGTTGTTTTATGAAACAGTGCAGTTTAGCTTCACACGAAATGTTTCGAAACCTTGGCAGACAATGAGGAACAGGGATATAAGGGATTATACAGAATGCAGTGTGGAACTACAAAAAGGCAAAAGATTTGAACAGCCTGGTCAATATTTTACCCTTGAATAGCTGTGACGAGTAACAGAGTAGACTAACGCCCAATATTAATAACCTATCTCCTACGTCAATCTTCGATTGTTCCATATATCTATCCAATCTAGAGATTGGATCGAAGATTGACGTAGGAGATAGGTTATTAATATTGGGCGTAAGTTAATAGAAGGAATCTTTTTTTAGAAAGCTTCGCTAAGTCGTTAAAATAACAGTATTCCACAGAAATATGGCTGCAATAGTTTTCAAACATTGCTGTTGAAAAGTACTGAATTAAGCTTAATTTCTAAGCGTTTATTAGAATATTGGTACGAAAGTTAATAGAAACTTACAAAGTCATTGTATATAGTAAATAGGATGCCTTTAAAAGTAAAAAAAAGACTTCAAATAAGAAATAAAAGAACTTTACGCTAGATGCTACTGACATAGTAATATTATGAGATAGTTTCAAACAATTTGCCCAATTTTTGACCACACTAAATTGAAAATAGGTTTTGAAACTCTATTTGTTTTTATGTTAGCTTTAGAGGTCAATTTATTTAAAAAAAAAATGATGAAGATTTTAGTTTTATGTTTTCCAAACTGTATAGGCGTGGAGATTAAGAAATAATCCTATAATATAATAAATCAAATATCTACAAGGAAACACAAAGGAATGATTTTTTATTTATTTTTTTATCTATCACTAATGCCTTCCTCTTTTGAACAAAGAAATACGTTTTTATTTCATTTTTTGTTTAAATTAGCAGAGAGTGTAACTTTAAGTTCCACCAATTCACTCTACTTTTATAGTAAAAAAAATAAATAAACCAACGTAAAAAACTTACTCAAAGTGAATTGCACTAAAGAGTAATTTTTCTAAGGTCTACTTAAAGTTGTCACCAATTAGGCGAGAGCACGGGTGTGAGCACAAAGCAAACATCGCTGCCTGTCCCTGTCACATTACCAACTTACATATATGTATGATGGAAATGGATACGTTAAATATGAAAAAAACTTTTATTTTTAAATTTAGTCCTGCTTGTTATTTTTTTTTTTCTATGAAATACCTACAATTTTTCACTTAATCTAACTTCACGCTTTATCCCTAGCGGAGTAGTCAGTTCACTAATAGATAAAAAAAATCAGATTCACGCTGTACCCCACACACAGCAGAGTAGGCAGAGGGAACCTAGTGTTAAGACACTCCGTTCCCCGCTTTCTGCCGAATTCTGGAGGCATTGCGTGTTGAGTGGCAGAACTCAACGCCGCGCTTTGCCTCGACACCAGAGCGAAGAAATGGAAATAAATCTATATTTCCATTTCTTCGCTCTGGTGGTAAGTAAATATTTGATCTCCTCGAGTGGGGATCGAACCCATAACCAGTCGATTTACAGTCACACTCTCTCACTTATAGATATTATACAAAATGCAGCAAAACAATTGTATAAATGCTCTTGTATTTTGATTACGTTGACTTATTGGTTTGTTTTTTTCTGCGCTCTAAAGGACTGTAGAACTAGACATTAAATATAAATAATAAATAATTTAACTTGATATCTCTACGCGATCTTGAGATAAATGGTTTTCAAAGACAGACAGATGGACAATAAAATGATCCTATAGGGGATCCGTGACTTCCTTTTGAGGTGCGGAACCCAAGAAACTGTTAATGTGTTAACTGTTAACTGGTAATTTTTATATAGCAGTGTACAGAGATATTTTGTGGTTTGTCTATCAGTCACTGAATAATGAAGAGGCTTAAATATATAAAAAAAAATATAACCCTACCGTATCCATTATTTTATTACTTTGATAGAAAACCCTGCATCTCAGCTTAGCAGCCTCTCGCCATCCTGTGTTCTTATATGTTGAAAGGAGTACCCTTTATTATAAGTTCTTATTTCATATGGTACGTAGGTACGTAGAACATTAATTTTTGTTTTCAATTATGACGTTTAGTAATTTCTATAGATTACTATAGAATTATGATTATAATTAATTACTATAAAATTAAGACTATTTTTTATGGTTATTAAATAATTAATTTATCTATATTAATAGATCATCCACCAATAGATCTTATACGAAACTTAAGCACAATATAAACAGTATTAGCCCTTATACTACCTATTTTGGACTATGCGGACAGCTGTTACCCGGACGTTACGGAGGATCAGCTGAATAAGCTCGAACGGCTACAAAACATGTGTATTAGATTCATTTTTAGCTTACGTAAGTTTGAACATGTCTCAGAATACCGCACGAAACTCAAATGGCTTACTATTAGACACCGCCGCAACTTGCATATCCTTTCACTCCTTTATACCATAATTTACAATCCCTTCAGTCCTTC
>JAATLQ010037575.1:0-14077 GCA_013421005.1 Heliconius erato x Heliconius himera | reverse complement strand
GCAATAATAGCAAAAAAAAATGTTGTTTTACGTTTTATATTAATAACAATATAGTTACCAGAGCGGATTAATAAAAATAATTGAAATATAATGACTTCTACGATCGAGAATCGAACCTGACCACGCTGACTATGCCACGACGTAAAATTTATTATTTCAAGACATAAAATCAACTTATCGCTGTATCCCGCACACAGCAGGGTAGGCAGAGAAAACCTAGTGCTAAGAGACTCCGTTCCCCACTTTCTGCCGAATTCTGGAGGCATTGCGTGTTGAGTGGCAGAACTCAACGCCACTCTTTGCCTCGACACCAGAGCGAAGAAATGGAAATATAAATTAAAGTAAATATTTCATCTCCTCGATTGGGGATCGAACCCAAAACCAGTCAGTTTTACAGTCACACTTTGTGCCGCTGCGCCATGACTGGCTTCAAATAATTTTATAATAGTTAATTTCAAGTAATTTTATAATATTTTCCTTATATTCTTTTCTTAGCCCTTTTTATTAAGTCCAGTATTTATATAATAATGTTCTTCTATTCTATTTATTCTATATCTACATATCATAAAAATACTACTGCATAATTTACTGTTCTCATTTTAATCATAAAATTTGTACAAAAAAGAAACAAGGTTTTTTCTCATATTCAAATGAAACCAGGACGAGGGGAAGTCAAGTATTCTGCATATTACTATGACACCTCTATAACATCAAAGTTAGGAAATATTCATTATTTTGACTCGCATCGATCAGTCATTAAAAATAGTACGGCCCAGTACAGAAATTAATGAATGCTGTCTGTATGTACTTGACATTTTTTAATTGTAACATACTATATTTTTATATAGTGTTGTGTATGTTTCAAGTAAGTGTATACTCTTTTTAACTATGAATTTTTATAAAATATTTTGAGAGGCTTTCTTGAATATTGCTATAATGTTGAAATATTTGATTTTTAAACATTTTTGTAGTGTTATTCCACATTTAGAAAAGAAAAATTAAAATTATTATTTTTTTATTTTAGGCCAGTCGTGGTGCATGGGCATAAGCATGTGACTTGGCGCGACGTGACGTTGGCGTTGAGTTCCGCCACTCAACACGCCTGCTATGTGTGGTATAGCGTGAAGCTAAATTAATTAACTAGTAGCTTACATGAATAATCAATTTTAGGTTTGCGCAGCCGAATGGCGAAAAACGAAACCCTTATAAATTCGTCATATTTGTCCGTTTGTCCGTCCGTATGTCACAGCCGAAACTTCTATTTCGAAACTATTAGGATTATATAATTGAAACATAGTAGTTAGATGTATTCTATTAACTACTGTACGATTTTTATATAACAATTATAAAAGTATTCGAATGTGGGCTCCTCATACATGAAACTGAAATTAATTATTTTCAACAAACCTATACGTGTAAAGTGTCTATAGATAGGTCTTTAAAACAGACATAGAAGTTTCTAAAATATATTTTTTTTAAGTTAATTGTTCCAAAGATAGACGCTTTCAAATTACCAAAATGTATGTAATACTAACTTTTAACCTTCCTGTACCCGCGCTAAATAGTGTAACACCTGTACCCGCGCACGGTGTCACGGACCGAAACTTTAAAATCCGTAACTTTGATTTTTTTGGGAAAACCTATTGGAAACTTATATTGTATTTAAAGTTAGGGATATGTTTAATAAATTAAACCATTTTTTTACAATTATTTGCATTTATTATTGTTGCACAGTCTTCTGAAACAGCCATTGAAAAACATTAGTTATTCTTACAAACCAAGATAAAATGAATCAAAATTAAAATTCTTCTTCAACATAACATAAAGATCTTCGTAAATCTTCTAGATAACAGAACTAGAAATAATAAAATAAAATCTAATCCTCTTTAGATTCATTACTATAGCAATAAGAGCAAACCATAACCGCGTGTTCCAAACAAAAATATTTTTTGCAAGTAAGGCAGTTGTAACGCGTTTTACGGTTTTTTTTCGAACTACAAAAGCTACAACGACCTTTGCCCAAGTTGTTAGCGGTACCTGATGATTCTGGACCGTCTAGTTTGCAGATTTCAGCACACCTTTGTCGTATCGTTCCAAATATCACCTGCTTCTTTCAACAATTTAGCTTCACCTTTTACGCCTGATTGTTTAGTCACTATATTCCGTACACGTCTTCTGCCCATCTCCGATGGAGCAGTTTTATTCCACTTTGTTTGAGAATCTTTCCCAAGGTACCTCGTTCATCCTCTAACTCACTCTCGGAGTAACCTTCTGGTTCGGTATCCGTATTTTCTTCTCTTACTTCAATGTGACCTTCCACCTCGCTGTCATTTTCATCGTAATCTGTATCCTATCCAGCTTCATCCAACATTAGTCTTATCTGCTCCTCATTCATTATCACGCCCATAAACGAAGCCCTAAAACAAAAATATATTTTTTATTTCATATATAGCATAAATACTCTGAAATATCATAATAAAATTTAGGTAAAACTATGGTAAAAATGTATACGAGTAAATTTCTTTACAAAAAATATGCAAACTATAAATTAAATCTACGAAAATCATGAAAAATAAAAAATATTACTCACCAAAAATAATAACACGTGTACCCGCGCCGGTCTCTGGCACCGAATGACGCTCAGTTCACCTAAATGTGGACCCCACCCAAGGTCACACGTCACGTCAATTTCAAGGTCGTATCAAATTAGGCAAGTACTAGAAAGTTCATTAAAGTAGCATTATTCGTTCTTTATTTAAAATCGGAAAATCATTCTGTCGGTCTCTCAGACAAACGCGCGGGTATAGGAAGGTTAAATTAACAGTTAAACTGGTCAAGCTAAAATTAATATCAAATATTCAAGTTATGATCTATTGAAGCACAGAGAAAATCAAGCTTCTTAGTCTACGCCAACTAATCCATAAATCCAAAGATACGGTTATTAATGTATCGATTTTCTGTATTTTGTATGCAATTCACCGTGAAATCAACATCTATAGGAAACTTCCTGTGGACCTACAGTTAGGAAATTTGTCAGGAAGTGAGAACTTACTACACAAATAAAGGATAAATCTGAATATTAAAAACTTACAGACATTTCATACATTTGTAGTTCATTCCATACAAAATGAGCGCATAAGCCCACAAATTTAAGTTTTTAAGACAAATTTTCTAAATTGTACTTCCTGATGGTGCATCCTAAAATTGGTATAGATCCCTCGTGGGGGAGTCTGATTCGCACTTAACTGGTTTTTTTACAGACCATTCGTGACCAGAGATAGAGACCAGTCGTGACGTAGGGGCACTAAGTATGAGTGTAAAACCGACTGGTGGGGGGTTCGATCTCCACTTGAGAAGCTATATAATATTTAAATTTATATTTCCATTTCTTCGCTCTGGTGTCGAAGCGCGGCGGTGAGTGCTGCCACTCAACACGCTCCAGAATTCGCCAGAAACGGAGTGTCGTAACTCTATGTAGCCTCTGCCTACCCTGCAGTGTGCAGGATACAGCGTGAAGCTGATTCATTTGATTTATTTAAGAAAATATAAAATGGAAGTACGACATGAAACAACTTTGACAAATCCGGTCAGTTGATATAGCTGTTAAAACGATGTAAGCATCTACCGGGGCAGTTCCGAAGTCCAAACTTTGAGATGTGTTCAAAAATAATAGTAATATAATATTTTAACTTGAATACCATTGTGTTGAAATAAAATGGAACAAAAAGTTCTGTAACGACACTACACGTATGTCGATTCCAATGCCGGCTGTAACTTTTATTGGCTTTATATCTGTATCAGACCTTTCTTTTCCACAGATCTATTGGGCTTTGTAAGAATTGTCCGAGTTGGATTGTCCTTAAATAGCTTCTTTCGTGGAAACATCGAGTTTTATTTTATTTTATTATTTCTAATATAAACTTTGGTGATTTCTTTAGGGCAAAACATAGTTATTAGATGAAACAACTGTAACAACTTTTTGTGGTTAACGAAATGGACATGGTAACTTAGAAGATCTACGTTTCAGAAGCAAATCATCTCTAAATATGAAATTGACATTTGATAAGATAGTTTATTTTTCAAATTCCTTATTTTAATTTAGTTATGTAAATAATTAATAACTTAATAAAAAATAAAGAATTTGAAGAATTATAATAAGCACTTGAGAAATTTGGATTCGGATAATTACAATAAAATTTTTATCATCATATTCGAGCGGCGAAAGCTTAATTTTAATGTTCCATTATTAAAGTGAGTGCGTATGAACTGAACGGGTAAAATTTAATTATGTAAAATGACACTGTGAATATGAAATTTATCTGTAGTTATTTCGCTTCATTTTTTATTTATATAAATATGTATGGCCTCGGTTAAAGTACTTGGAAATATAATGTGTAATTTATATCGAATTTTTCAATTAATTAAAATTTTGCGACGCAGTGGCACAGTCTCTGATTGTAAAAGCGACGGTTGTGGATTCGATTTCCACTCGGAGAAATGGATTATTTTCATTTCTGCTTATAAGATAAAACACGGCGGGTCTTGAATTCGAGCTGAAAGTGGTTTACAGAGTGTTTTGACACTAGGTTTTCTCTCGAGCGTCGTCGAGCTACAAAAATATTACCAAAGTTTTTTTCAGCTTCACGTCGTATCCCGCAAATAGCAGAGGGAACCTCATATTAAGACACTCCCTTTCCATTAAGATACTTCCGTCCCCCACTTTCCGCCTAATTCTAAAGTAATAAAATAAAATACTTTTATATTCTTTTAAATACAAAAAAAAGTAACCCAAAAAGCACTAAGAATAAATAACCAATAAGTAAAAAGCCCTAAGAAACGTAAATCAAACGTCAATATTTACTCATCAAAATCTTTCGTTGCTATTACTTGATAAAAGAGATTTTTCAGTATCTTCAGCTTTTCAGCATTTTAAGATGAAATTTCGAACTAAATTGATTTTATATCACCAATGATTGATAGCAATCTACGTATAAAATTCTATTACAAGCTAGTATCAAAGGATTGACATGATTAATGGCTGAGGATGTCCGTTAAAACTCCAATTGTTACAGAGTTGTTAGCAATTTGTCCTTGATAAATTATGAATACCCCCGTTTATATAAAGAGTCCTGGACCCATCAATCATGTCGGGTTATAGTGAAGAATTAAGCTTAAATTAAGTTAGTGCCGTTAAGGGTTATTTTCTTTTGTGTGTGGTTGGTATGTGTTCAATTTTGCTTCTAGTTTTAGCATGGAGGCAGAGGGAACCTAGTGTTAGGACACTACGTTTACCACTTTCCGCCAAGTTCTCGAGGCATAATGCTAGGCTGTACCTTGTTACGGGAGCGAAGAAATGAAAATATTGAGATAATTGATTTTTGCGGGATGGAATCGAACTCACAACCATCGAATTTATAGTCAAACGTTATATCAAGTTAAAAGTTATTTTGTTACAAATATTCCGAATACTTAACATTTCAATCATACAATTGTAATATCAGCGTAAACAGAAAGGAAATGTCTGTTGAATTTTATTTATATTGCGAAAGTTATGAGCGTTCGTCTTAAAAAGACAATAGCCCTAGAAAAATTCTTGAATGCCTGAAAATACTTACAGCGATTCAATACAATGTTTTTTACTTGATGCTTTATTTTCGTGTTGTTCAATATAGGTTTTTTTCTTCAGCTTTAAGCGTTATCCCGCGTGTAGAAGAGTAAACGGAGGGAATCTAGTATTAAGACACTCCGTTCCCCATTTTCCGACAAATTTTCGTTAGTTTAATATTTTCATTTTGCTGAATGGTGGAACTCAACGCAAGGCTTTTGCTTCGATACCAGAGCGAGAAAATAAAAATATTATTTTTTTCATTTCCTGAGTGTGAATCGAACCCACAACCGTCGCGTTTATAGTACAGGAGGAATGACAGGTTGTAGGTTCGATCCACATTCGAGGAAATATTTTTTTTTATGTTTTAATTTTTTCGCTCTGGTTTTTTTTTATGGAAAGGGACAAGGCAAACGAGAGTTCGGGTCACCTGATGGTAAGTAATTACCGCCGCCCACGACTCAGTGTAATACCAGAGGAGCTACAGGTGCGTTGCCGGCCTTTATGGTGGAGATAGACACGCTCTGGTATCGAGACAAAGCACGGCGTTGGAATCCGCGACGCATCACGCAATGCCACCAAATTTTTACGGAAAGCACGGAGTGGAGTGCCCTAACATTAGGCTCCATCTGCCTACCCTGCTACAAGCGAAATACGTGTACCATTAGAAGTAATATTTGAAATTATAGACTAATAAATCGTTTACAAAAATTATTCAAGGAAAAACCATTTAGAAGGAGCTAAACAGATCTCTCTAATCCAATAAAGAGGCCTATAAATTTCGACCTTCTTATTTGAATAATAAATGGGTATTAAGTATGTATAATTAATTCGTAGTAATCACCAGATCACGGCAGGAAAGAGATTATCTGTCAAAGTGGATTCTATACCGCAATTTAGAGCTCTAATGGTATCGATTATATGTTAAAATCGCGCAACGTTGTATTGGTATTTGGTAATCACTGTAAAAATGTATATTGTTTAAGGTTAATTTAGGTAATTGGTTTTTTTTTCAGCTTCACGCTGTATCCCGTATTTAGTAGAGTTGGCAGAGGGAATGTAGTGTCCGTTCAATTTTTAAAGGAATGCGTGTTGAGTGGCGGAACTCAACGCCGCTTAGTTAATTTATTGATCTGTTTAGTGTAGGAAAATTAATGAAGAGTATCGTAAATTGATCCTCTAATTATTATGTTAAAGGTGATAAATGCCAGAAATTATAAACAAAATTTCGGTATGAATTTGTCTTTTTTAGCTTTACTGTATTCCGTATACAGCAGGATAGGTCCTGAAAACCCCGCGTCCCAAGACACGTTTCCCGCTTTCTATTCAATTTTCGAATCATTGAGTGTTGGCGGAAGTTAACGCTTTTTTTCTAGTGCGAAGAAATTGAAACAATTCATACCTATGAGTGGAAATCGAACCCACAACCATCGCGCTTACAATCACATTCTGTACTATCACGCCACGATAGAAGAAGAAAAGCTATAATTGGTCCTTGATAATAAATGACCAATACAAAAGAAATAAAAAATACATCTTTAAATTTGCTAAGTATTAATCAATAGACGAATGATGTTAACAGTAGATTAATTATAATAGATAGATATAAAATTCTAATTAAGGAAAAGACTTAATTATAAGAGATTTAAGATTTATAATGATTTTGAATCTATATTTTTTTTTATCGTCGTCGTCGTAGCGTAGGGGCACAAAGTATGACTCAAAAATGGACTAATTGTGGGTTCGCTCTGGTGTCGAGGCAAAGCACGGCGTTGAGTTCCGCCACTCAACATGCAATGCCTCCAGAACTCGACGGAAAGTGGGGAACGGTGTGTCTTAACACTGGACTCCCTCCGCCTACCCTACTGTGTGCGGGATACAGCGTGAAGCTGAAAATTTCTAATAGCAAAAAATATTATTTTCACTGAAGAGTACATTAGATTCGTAGGCCCTTGTAATTTACATGTGTCTGGCAAGGGTTAAAACGATACTGTTTATGTGCCAATGGACGTCATTTCTAATATTATTCCCAAGAAAATATAAAAAAATGTATGTAATTTAACGAAAGTAAGGTATATATAACTATTTTGTGCATCTTAGTTAACTAATAACTGCTAAACAAAGCACCACCTATACTCTATATTCCCTGATCGTACTTACCAGTGTTGGTGTATGGACACAGAAACTTTCAGGCTTTATAAAATAACGGAGGTCAGGTCGTACTGTTTTACTGTTGGCTCTCTCTCTATAAGTTGTGATTGAAATTTGTTTATTATATCAAAATGATATTGAACAATAATAAAAGCAAACCAATACTTAAATAGGCCAGTTGTGGCGCAGTGGCACAAAGTGTGACTGTAAAACCGGCTGGTTGTGGGTTCGATCGCCACTCGAGGAGATGAAATATTTACTTAAATTTATATTTCCATTTCGTCGCTCTGTTCTTCTGTCGTCTATCGTTATACACTAGGTTCCCTTTGCCTACCCTACTGTGTGCGGGATACAGCGTGAAGCTGATTTTTTCAATACTTAAATAAATATACGTTTATCAGTTGTCATTGAAATGATACATGTCGAATGTTGTTGCAAAATATATTACTGATAAGTACAGCAATAATGAAAATATAATATCCAAATTGACAATTTACAACATTCCCTTTAACCATTTAATTAAACAGATTTAAAGTTTGATAGTAACCCTCTGGTGTTAGACAAAAATGTTCCGAACCCAGACCCAACTCAAAATTGATAGCGCGACCCTTTTCCGGAGTATGATGTATGAGAGGCGTATTATTTAACTAGTACTTTATAAGAGTTTCTCAGGGTTCCCTCAGGGGTCAGTTTTCAGTTCTAACTTTTATATATTAGTTACGGATCCTATTCGAGATTTATAGGTTTTTGTTATAAGTAAGACTCGATTTTCGCTATTTTTTTTATAAATTATAATATATTGTAATGTATAAAAAAAATTATATTAAAGTTGACATTACATCCTCATTTCGATTTTTTATAAATTAACAGTCATAAAGGCATGAAATAAAAGTTAAATATTATTAATATAAATCAAAACAGGTTATATTATAGAGCGCAATTGATGAACTTACTATATATATTGAATAAAAAAATATCAATGGTCTTATGGATGTTAATTATATATTTGAACGATGTCTACAGAACTTATTAGTTAATAATAATTATGATTTAAATTCATAAGTATATTTTCAATTATCACATTGTACCTGTGCAATTTTATAAAATTTAAAGTGAAAAATGACGAATATAACATAATAATTAAAAATAAAGATTTTTTCATATTTAAAACCAGGAATATAATAAAAATCTATTTTTAAATCTAATATTTTTTTTATTCGCATTCAAATTTTTGCGGTGTCGTAAATACCATAAACTATTTTTTTATTTTTTTATAATAATGCTTAAATATTTGACTTCTGCTCCAACTTGAGATGCATTTTAATACTATAAAAATAAACTACTATAATAAATGATAGATCACAGCTACTGCGAACGTTTTACTTTAAAATGTGAAGTTTTGTCATCGGCTAGATTATATCCGCCATTTTTACTAACGGTCAATCTGTTGATAAGACAGTATTGTTGTGGTTCCGTAGTTTATTTTATTGTTTTTATTAGATTTCTTCTATACGAGCACGTGCTGGAGGTTCGATTTCCACTCGATTCAATGAATTATTTGCTTCTTTTGCTCTGGTAGCTCTGCGTTGAACACGCAATACCTCCTGAATTCGGCAGAAAGATAAAAATTAAACTCTGTTAATCAGAATGAAATGTCCTAACACTGCCTCCCCAGGTTCCCTCTGCCCTTTCAAAAATTCTCTGTTATTAGCACTAACTTGTACATACACGACTAAACAACTAAAATAAAGTAATATTTTAAAACACTAATATTATAAAATAATATACTGAAATGTTAAATTAATACTATTGAACTCTATTTATAGTTCAACAGTATTACTTTAATATTTCAACCTACAATATTATAATGGAAAAAAATTACACTTAAACTTAACATAATTTCTTACTTCAGAGTAAAGCAATTCTATTAAAGAATGCAGCTTAGAGAGTTTTTTCCAAAGATATCCATTTTTTTTTAAATACTGTTGAACTAACAAGATATTTCAAGATCTCTTGAAGTATCATCATCGTTGTGCCCATCGAAGCTTTCATTAATTACAGACGGAACTTCCGTCCCAATTTAATTAATACAGTATTGATATCTATCTTTAGCTATAACAACTTGCCCTCTAGTTAGTAATATGATATTGAACGATCCAATATAAAACAAAGTTTAAGCTAAATGTATTGTTATTATGAATATTTTTGCCTTATTTTATTTAAGTTATTTTACATTCAATTCCACTTAAATATTTGAAGATTATCTTATTAAGACACTTCGTTTCTCCATTTTTCTTCAAATTCTGGAGGTATCGTGTATTGAGTAGCGGAACTCAACGCCGCGCTTCGCCTCGCTACCATATCATAGCCATATAATAATTTATGTATAGTTAATTAATGTTTAGAAAACTGAATCTTGTCTCATACGGCAGCTCGGATATTGCCAAATCAGACTGACGAAACCAAAATATTTTTTAGATCTACATTCTGACCTGAACTGTACCACATCAAATAATATAGTATACCACTTATTTATGCAAAAACCACTTCGACAGTGTAGCCGTTACTCAACCTACTACCCCGGATTCTATATCCATGAATATTAACCAAGAGGGTATTACGGTTAATTACAGCAATTACGTATCCTCATATTTGGCGAGACGTGCTTAAATAAAACACGGGCAACATAAAACTATGCAAACGGAAGAAATTTGCACCACAAACGGCCAATTTAGCGCTATTTGGCAAAAATAATTGGCGTATAGCGGCTTAAAACAGGTCCTTGTGCCATTTCAAAGATTAATTTGTGAATGGTCCCATCAGATTATAAATTTTTGGCAATGTATTGTTAACGCTGTGGGTGAAAAGATGACCTATTTTGAGTAAGTCGTTTAAATTAAATACACTACTATAGTGTAATTGAGTTTTTAAATCAATTTTATTCATATTCAATATTGATAATTCTTGTTTATGCTGAAAATAAGCTACAATTTCGATATCTTCCTGGGTTTTCAGATATTAACTATCCTTCCATTAGGTTTAGTTATGTCATAATTTGTTTTTTTCCATTTATTATCACCAAACATAATTTTCATGTAGATCAAAATAAATAAAATAAATCAGCTTCACGCTGTATCCCGCACTTAGCAGGGTAGGATGAGCAAAGAAATGGAAATATAAATTTAAGTAAATATTTTATCTCCTCGTGGGGATCGAACCCACAACCAGTGGGTTTTACAGTCACACTTCGTGCCGCTGCGCCAGGATTTCAACATATTAGATATGTATGTAGATACATACATATCTAATATGTTCGTGATATGAATATAATTCTAAGAAAAATCTAATTATTCGAAAACTTAAAGGCTAATCCCTCTTAGCAGCGTCTCGCTAAATCACAACGTATATGAGCTGAGTAGTAGGTATTTTCGAGTGAGATTAAGCCCGAGTTATTAAACCTGACTAGGACTCGGTTCGTGCAAAGAACAGAAAACTATTTTATAAGGCAAAAAAATGGTAAAAAAAATATAATTAAAATGATAAAAAAAAATCTAAGCCCATGTAGTACTTTACAAGAACTTATGCAACAAGAAATCAGTTTTCTTTAAAGAAGTTTTAATTAAATTGTTAAAAATTGTATTCTTGCTCTGGCATATTCTTATTTTTTTATTTATATTTTTATCCTTAATGTAATTACTCATTATTTGTTAGCATCTTATGCTATTTTCTCGTATAATAAGTTAACTTTGCAGTATAGTGATAAGACACTCCGCTCCCCACATCCATACCATTTACATTTAATTATTTCTTCTATGATCCATATTTAGATACCTAGCTGTGACAGAGTGTCGTTACCACGAACGAAAGAGCTCTTGACATATTTTATATCATTTATGGAAAAAAATAAAAGAAGATAGAAAATTTTATAAAAGATACGTGTTTAAATAGGCGAAATTAAATGTGCGAAGCGTGTTCAAAATTAAGCATAATGAAGCTGGTGGTTTCTCTGAAACAACGATATTTTTTTCAACATTCTCTTTTTTAATTACTTTAATGATAATTTTTCCATGTTTTATTGAAAGTTGGCCTGTTAAGTGTATTATAAATATATGTATGTATTATATTGTATATACTGCTATAAGTTTGTATCTTTTAAGCCTCATAGAAAAACTGTGATTTCTAATAGCCGTGGCGCAGAGGCACAATGTGTGACTGTAATATCGACTGGTGGCGGATTCGATCCCAACTCGAGGAAATGAAATATTTATTTACATTTATATTTTCATTTCTTTGCTCTGGTGTCGAGACAAAGCGCGGCGTTGAGTCCGCCACTCAGCTCGCAATGCCTCCAGAACTCGGTGGAAAGTGGGGAACGAAGTGTCTTAACACTAGGTTCCCACTGCCTCCCTCCTGTGTGCGGAATACAGCGTGAAGCTGATTTATTTTTTTATTTATTTATTTGCAAAAACAGCGAAAGACAGTTGGGTAATTACAAAAAAATTGATTCCATACAAAAAAGTAGGCAATAAGCAATTCAAAAAACTCAGCTCAACTCCTCTCGGGGAGTAAATTTGAATATTCATTATAAGGAAGTTGATTAATCTAGTAAGAGTTCTTGTATTTCTATCCTTGGCAAGTTTGTACTACGGCCTCCACTTTACACCTGATAGATCGAACGCTCTTAACTTAATTGGCCTTTACAAATTAGACAAAATGTATTGAGAATTCAGTAAGTTAAGTTACTTAGCATATTTAAATTTATGACAAATTTACATTTAAATTTAGGTAAGGTTTTATTACATTAATTCGTTAACATATATTTTGTTTTAACGTGGCAATTAATATTCAGATATTTTATTTAATACTAGCGGCCCGCCCACGGCTTCGCCCGCTTAAAATATATAATTATTGATTTAATAAGCAGAATTGATTGACAAGTATAATGACGTCGTATATCGTAATTTCTATAAGAATTTTTGATTGTTTCGAACTCCTCGTTCCCCACTTTCTGCCGAATTCTGGAGGCATTGCGTGTTGAGTGGCAGAACTCCACGCCGCGCTTAACCTCGATACCAGAGCGAAGAAATGGAAATATAAATTTAAATAAATATTTCATCTCCTCGAGTGGTGATCGAACCCACAACCAGTCGGTTTTACAGTCACACCCCGTGCCGCTGCGCCACGACTGGCCTCTCGTTTCTGCAAATACATCGTTAATTATATTATGATAGCTTTTTTATAATTTTTCATTTTGAAATGAATAAATAACGTCGTAATGGCGCCGTTTTGACGGCAGGTTTGGTGTATATTAATTTATCCAAATTCCTCGGCCTCCTCAGCCTACCCTACTTTGTGAGAAAAATCATAAAACTGATAAAAAAGCAAATATTTTTTATCAGTTTTATGATTTTTCCCACAAAGTATGGTAGGCTGAGGAACTAAACTAAACTAACTTCACGCTTTATCCCTAGCGGGGTAGTCAGAGAGAACGTAGCGCTAAACGCAACGGTCTCTACATACCTCTTTCGCCTCCTCCACTATCATGAACCTCTTCATATATGCCTATCATCTCTTCATATATGGAGGGAGAAGATCTGATTCATTCACCTTCTTTCAGGTCTAAAGCATCCTTAGGCCTACCACAACAGCCTTTCAGATCTCTCTTGCATTCTTCTCGCTTAAACTTAGTTTCAAAAAATACCACTTTCGAGATATTGTTTGTTGAGTGGCGTAACTGAATACCGCGCTCTGTCTACCAGAGCGAGAAAATGAAAAAGTTAATTAATACCCCAGAACGGGGATAAAACCCATAACTATCAGGCCAGATCAGATTTATAGTCAGATGCTGTCCGACTGCGCCATGTCAGCCGTTCAAGTAATATATCCTTTGTACAAATTTCTTCTTTTCCCACACTTATTATTCTATTGTGGAATAATTAGGATTTTTTTTTTTAAATCGAAAAAATTTAACAAAATAATCTAGAAAATCTCTGTTAAGATAACTTAATAACAATGTTAAAGTCAATTTAACAGAATTAATTATTCAGAAAATGAAATTATTTAAATTATAATGTTGTTAATGCTGTAGTGAATATTATCTTTTATAAAATTAAATAAATAATAATAATAATAATAATACATGTAAACTTCTATTTCATTCGATATTAATATTGTATACTTACACTACATTCTATTTTCAAATTTACTTAAAACTAAATTGTTAATATTTATATTTATTATAATTCATCCGCACGCAGTGCATTCGCATGACAAACTTGTTTCGAGTTTTTTTGCTGTGCGTGACGTAGCCTGCTTGCTAGC
>JAATLQ010037574.1:20844-57672 GCA_013421005.1 Heliconius erato x Heliconius himera | reverse complement strand
AAGACCCCCCCCGCCCCCCTACAGTACTTACGTAATACTTGAACGGCCCCCAATGAGAATTTGTATCATAACATAAAGAGTAGTAGCACTGGACTGGATTTTTATAACAAACAACGGAATATATTTTTAAAAATTTTATATATTTACATTGGTGTACAAGTACGTTCGATTGTAGTAAATTCTATTCCCACTTCGAGAAAAACTTATATTTTATTTTGTTGACAAAGTGGCGTCGATATTCATGATACACTCAACTCGAAATATCTCCATAAATAGGCGGAAAGGGCTCCCCCTCACAGAGTGTCTTAATATTAGGTTTCTTCTGCCTATCCTGTTTAGCGGAGAAAAGTTTGAAGCTATGTTACATGCATTTTCTCACTAATAATCATAAAATTCTTATTGTATTTTTCTATGTAACTTTCCCATATACTCGTAACAGTGGTGTAACTCGTAGTAGCAGTGGTGACGAACCACATAGTGTCAAGATACTCCCTTCCTCATTTCCATTTTGGTATCCAATTTTTTGAGATATTATATCTTAATTGACCCATTATTGTAAAAATTCAAGGAAATAAAAATATTTTACGCTACCATAATCGCACCTATTTAAAGTTAAATTTGAAATTAATTAATAAATGCACTTCACAGCTTGTCTTCAAAGTGCTTATCAATTTGCCGATATTCATTCAGATAAGACAAAACATACCTTAGAGACTTACTTAAGCAAGAATACCAGATCACAGTGGAAGATTCCCACAACGAACAAACAACAACTTTCGCTTTCTTATATAGTTGTATAAAAAATTTACATATAAAATTTTATGGTAATGATTAATCGGAATTTTTTTAAGCTTATCTATAGATTATCTGGTTGCTAATAAATAATAATGTATATAATGTACATGCATACATATGTTTTTCTAATAATATATAGGATATTATGTTTTACAGTTTCACGCTGTATCCCGCTGCAGGGCAGGCAGAGGGAGCTTAGAGTTAAGACACTCCGTTCCGCCGAATTCTGGAAGCATTGCGTGTTGCGAGGCGGAGCTCAACGCCGCGCTTTGTCTTGACACCAGAGCGAAAAAAAATAGAAATTTAATTTCCTCAAGTGGGAATCGAACCCGCAAGTAGAATGATCGAAAAGAATAGATAAATAATAGAAGCACTTAATAAACATTACTAATATTAAATATTATTTACTCGAAAGCTTGGAACTAATTACACTGAAATATCGTTCTGAAAATGTATGAAATCCTCAAACTCTCAACTCAAACGTTTGAATAGTTGCATATCTATTGGCGAATCACAAAATTTTATTCATAGATTTGAACTACTTACAAAATTGCCGTATAAAATCGAATGCTGTAGCAAATTTCGATTTCACATTTTATAAGATATATATAAATATATAGATTCCATTAAGGCTTTTGAAGCCAGTCGTGGTGCAGGTGCACAAAGTGTGACTGTAAACACGACTGGTATTAGGTTCGATCCCCACTCGAGGCAGGAAAATATTTATTTACTTTTTTTTTTTTATTTCTACCAGAGCGAACTGGTTTAATTGGAAAGCGCGGCGTAGAGTTCCACCACTCAACACCCAATCTTCTGAATTTAACGGAAAGTGTTATGTGCATTTACTAAATGTAAGTTGTGGCTTTGCTTGCTTTGTATTTGTGGTGTACTATAAAGTATATATAAATAAAATAAATAAATAAAGTGGGGAACTTAACACTAGGTTCCCTCTGCCTACCCTACTGTGTATGGGATACAACGGGAAGCTGATTTTTTTTTACGTATCAATGTAGAAGTTATGTATATTCTTCATCCAACTCGTGTGGAATAAAGTTAATGAATGTCACGTGTCTTGCCATCAGAGTGAAAAAATTAGAATAATTTATTCCCCCGAATGGAGATCGAACTCAAAGCCAACAAGTCAGACGCTGTCCCTCTGTCCACACTAGTTTTGCCTACATCTCTACATATAAATAAAATTGAAGTGTCCGTCTATGATTCGAACGATTTTTCGATTTTTTGAAAGGGTTTATAGTTGTTTATAAACAAACATACAAGTAAAGTAAAACATAATATGAATATATATAAAATGTTTATCTCTTTTTCTGTCTGTCCAAGCTAATCCGGTACTCACTACACTCCTTTCCCCACTTTCTGCCGAATTCTGGAGGCATTGCGTGTTGAGTGGCAGAACTCAACGCCGCGCTTTGCCTCGACACCACAGCGAAGAAATGGAAATATAAATTTAAGTAAATATTTAAACTCCTCGAGTGGGGATCGAACCGACAACCAGTCGGTTTTACAGTCACACTTTGTGCCGCTGCGCCACAACTGGCCTCAAGCTTTCCTTTATAGATATGAAATAACTAAACCTTTTTCTAATAATTCGGCGGAACGTGAGGAACGAAGTGCTTTTACACTAGGTCCATACACCTTGAAACTGAAAATAATCGTTATAAGTTAAAATTATAAGAGAGCGAAGCCGGAAGCTGGAGGCCGGTAGCTATAAATATAACTTAAAATTTTATTTATCCTATTAGTGAAAAAAAAAAATTTTTAAAATGAAGACAAATTTAACAAGCTTTTTAAAATATATCTATAAATAAATTCGATCTCACGACAAACAAGATTTTCAACGAATGTGCATAAAATATAATATTCATAGCAAATTTAAATTTAAATTATCTGTACATCTGTAAATAGCATCGTATATTTAAATAATCCATAAGATAAAACGGTGTCTATTAGGAAATAATTTTAAAATACATGTTATGAAATGGATCGTACATTTTTCAATTTTTATTGTTAAATCTTTACTCGATTTGTCAATTTATTTATATCAGAACTAGAAAAAACTAAAATAATTCAGTCTCCCAGCGGGAAACGAACCTATAACCACTTACAGCAAAATGACAATATCTACTTACTGCTATTCTTATAATAAATAACAAGCATAATGGTGTGTTTTTTTAACACTCCTACTGTTGTTGACAGTTTGTTGATATATTAGTAAATATAATAATAGTAGTAATATTTAAATATACATGAATATAATAATAGTAATATAAATATAGTAATAATGTTATTTACGTAGTATGCTAAAAATGTGGGATATAAATTTAATAAATGATTTTAAGCAATTGTAGTTATTTATTAAGTTTTGTATAGTAAATGGCGTTTTTATGTTGTTTATGTTACTATTCATTGTGTTCTGAACTTTGTGATCTATATCGATGACAATATTTTATTAAGTGAACGAGATTTTGAATTGAGTTATTTGTACACAGACATAATATGTTATTTTTTTTTTTATTTTAAATTTATTTAAAATTTCCAGGTGGCAGCCGTGGCTTGTCAAATACTGCGTTCAGTGAAACTGTGTTATGGACGGTAGCAAAATGATTTTATTATTAAGGGATTTTATTATTTCGATATCAGTAAATATGGTTCTTGTATGAAGATCGGTTTCTGTACGTATTCTTCATTTGTTTTAATTATTGTGTCATTTTTAATATGGTTTTTCGTTTAACTATTAGGAAAATTGGTATAATTACTAAAATCACATAATATTTCGGTACCTTAACGATAATTTTGTTCAATTTGACTAATTAGTAATTAGCTAGTTGACGTGACCCCGTGGGACAGTATTTGATTGTAAATGTGATGAATGCATTTCATACCTACTCGGGGAAATAATAGTGTTATTTTGTATAAGATGTGGCGTTAAGTTGCGCCATTTCACATCCAATGTCTTAAATTCAGTAAAAAATCGGAGTATGTAGTTCCGACTATTTAAAAACTTAGTGTGTGTGTGTAACCTTTTTTCAGGTTCAGATTTCGTAAAATAAAATTTGTCTGACCAATAAAATTTTGCTTGGGTGAAATTTAAGTTACGCTTTCGTTTAAATCTAATATTAGATTCACCTTCAAATAGATTAATCAGTTTAAAGTTCACCAGACATTTTGTTATAAAGTTACAAGTTTCGTTCAGTCAAATCCAGCTCAGCGCGATCGATACAGCTCAGTTGGCCCGCCCGGGAAACAGAACAAAGGCTGCATGAATATTTTTCTAAATACTATCTGAATTTTCGCACTGGTATAAAATAACTTTGTTACTTTTATTGAATACAATTGAATAGTATTGAATAGAATTGCATGAACAATAAAGGAAATGTGTGTGTTATTGTGAATATGTTTTTTTTTCCTATAAAAAACTTCTATTTTTAGAATAAAACTAAATTTATGGATTGTTATCATATAAATTTATATTAAAATTATTAATTATTAAAATATATTTAACAAAAATTGTCATGTGAGAACATTCTTTTATCAAATATTAAACATACAAAAAGGAATCGACAGTGACAGACAGAATCATGTGTGTGAGAGTCTAGTTTCTACTAAGATAATTCAGGAATTTTAATTACTTTACTGTGCTATCATTTCATATAAACAATTATAAATATGTGGCCACATATACATTTTTTTAAAATTAATATACATATTTTTACAATTGTTATCATTATCATATATTTAAATTATAAAATAATTAAATTTACACATAATTCTAGTAATAGATTATCCTGTTTTAAATAACAAACTTACATTCATACATGTAAATATTAATTATTATATCGAGAAACATGACAGCCGTAAAAAAAAGATAATGCAAGACAAAAATATTTTTCATACGCCAAAAAACAGACATCTTTATACTATATCTATATTATAATCATAACATTGTCATCCCCCGCCTCCCAGTCCCAGACCCAGGCTCAGCTGTATCGACCGGTTTATATGTACGTTCCATGGACTTTGATTTAGAATTCTAGACTTATCATATCTAAATATTTTTTGCTATTATTATGAGAAAAAACTATATTATTTATCTGTTACTATTTAGTTATATTTTTGTTTTTCTGTTTTGTCTTTTTAATATTTGGTGTTTATCTCCATTGATATGTTGAAAGAGATATATAATAATATCAAGTAAGTCTTTCATGAAGAGATTTTTTTAGGATTTTTCTCTTTATTAGAATATTTGCGCGTAGTAGCAATCAATTACTAGTATTGTATTCGAAATACCACACGAGGATTCTGGAGGAAATCGTTCGTGATAAGATTAATGAATCATTTTTTTGAAATTATAACTAATTAACCTATTAAAGAAATATCGTCCGAAGCCATCTACTTAGTATATTTTAAAATTACTCAACGTTGCTTACTCAAAATATCAATAAATATAATTTTAATATATTTTTTTTTTTGTATAAATTTAATTATATAAATATAATATTTAATTATATATATCGAGGCCGGTCGTGGCGCAGCTGCACGAGGTGTGACAAAATCGACTGGTTGTGGGTTCGATTCCCACTCGAGGAGATGAAATATTTACTTAAATTTATATGTCCATTTCTTCGCTCTGGTGTCGAGGTTAAGCGCGGCGTTGAGTTCTGCCACGCAATACGCAATGCCTCCAGAATTCGGCAGAAAGTGGGGAACGCAGTGTCTTAACACTAAGTTCCCTCTGCCTACCCTGCTGTGTGCGGGATACAGCGTGAAGCTAATTTAATTTTTTTTTTATATAAATATAAACATGAATCTTATTTTGAATTAAATTTGAATAGAGTTCATTATTTTTAACAGTTCATTAAATAACTATTTGTACATAATAAAAGAAACTTAACTTTATCCAAGTTAAAAGACATACGATTAAAAAAAGATCTTAAAATTAAATACACTGTAATGTTAATTAATGCTGTAATATTTTTTACGAAATTATATTTTACTTGACGGCGTCAACTTAATTATATTTAACGACACATGTTAATGAATTTCCTATATCCGTCCCCCACTTTCCGCCGAATTCTGAAGGCATTGTGTGTTGAGTGGCGGAACTCAATGCCGCCCTTTGCCTCGATACCAGAGCAAAGAAATGAAATTAAATATTTCATTACCTCGAGTGGGGATCGAACCCACAACCATTGGATTTTACAGTCACACTTTGTGCCCGTGCGCCACGACTGACCTCTACTTCTGTGTTACTTTTTTCTATTCATTACGTAATAATGAATGGAAAAAAGTAACACATCGTCTTTTATTTATGTATATCTATATTCTATGTCAAATATAACTATTAACACCAATAAAATTACGATTAAATAATGAAATATTAGATTTAGGTGTATTTTTGCATCATTCGAGATTCAAAGTCAGGACTATGTTGACAAACCATCAAACTATGGAGGTCAAATAGCTTATTAAAATTATAATCTGTATAATATAATATATTATCGAATACAAAAACAGGAACTAAACCAGTGGAAATTTACAGAAGGCTCAATAAGTTTTATAGGCCTTATAAATAATATTTACTATGAGATTTAATCGCCATTTACTTCGTTGTTAGCCTACAGCTTATTTATAAATAATTAAATGGACTTTAATTTATAAAATGAACAATGAAATTGTTACACGTTTACAAACAATAAGATTAGTATGTGAAATATCTGTATTAAAATATCTGTATTAAAATATTTGTTTTAAAATATTTGATAAAATTGACGTGATTGGTCTTAGATTTGTAAATTTGGGCCATTTTTAAATGTCATTAGTGAATCTTTATGCACTCTAACTAAACCGGAGAAATTATTTTAATTAAAATATATTCTTCAATTTGAAATTCAGAGAATATATTTAAATTACTCACGTTAAGTCAAAGACATTTCAGCTCGTTATAGTAATTATATATTTTAATACTCTTTGAAATATTTAAACTGTATAGAATGTCATGTAATAAAATTTACATTTATACATATGTATAAATATTTATACTTATCTTTTTGCAAGCAGCAAGAGCATTTTTGTATGTGAGTGATACTTGAAATTTTGATATGTAGTCGAGATACGTTTTAAAAGTACATTTGGCTGAATTTTATTTAAAGAATCAAGATTTTATCCTAAAAATGATTACGGAACATGTCGAGATTAAACGAGTGGCGATCAAGGCCTAGTTTCCCTACAGCTCTCTCAACCTCAAGTGCTGCTCTCACTGACCCTGAGTATAATTAGAAGATATTTGCTGATCGAACTTCTGTTAGGTTGATTTTTATTATCGTGGAAAATGTACACAAAATATATGTTTTCTTTTAATATTAGTATGATTCCTAAAAAACAATTCTATTATTATATACATACATATGCAAATGAATATATGTATTTGAAATTACATTATTAACATTTAATAGTAGTGTAGTTAGCAGCTTTTGTCGCATAGCAGAGTAAGCGGGGGGCTACTGGTTTTAAGATACTCCAGTCCTCATCTACTGCCCAAATTCGGGACATTGCGTGTTGTATGCCGCGCTCAATCTACCAGGGAGGGATCGGGGAAGGGGGAGGGGGAGGGGTATAAATATAATTAATTGATTATATTGATCACTCTCCCGAGCAGGAATCGAATCCAGATGCTATCCACTGCACCACGATTGTCCCGGATTTAGTTAGCCAAAAACGTCCAATATCCAATTTGGAGTCGCTATGCTATTGTAAATCATACACTATGCTAACGAGTAACTCATAATTTATTCAATGCAATATACGGTCTATTGGTTTATGTTTTATTATAAGCGCTATTGAAATTATATATGGCCTATATTGTGACCTACATAATAAATATTCCTATATTTAGTTTTCATATGTTTAGTTCACACAGCAGGGTAGACAGAGGGAACCTAGTGTTAAGACACTCCGTTCTCCACTTTCTGTCGAATTCTGGAGGCATTGCGTGTTGAGTGCGGATTCTCAACAAGGTACCAAGGTACCTACCGAGTCATTTTAACAACTAATGATCTTACTGATACGCATTCAGTATTGTATTGTGCTGTGAGGGAATGTCGTATTGCTGGTGTATATTTCCCAAATAAAGGGGGCACTAAGGCATCAAAGTTCCAGTTGGGCAGTACGATACTGAAAAACGTATAAATTTGATTAGAATCCTCATTGTTAAGCTAATTAGTTTCAAGACGGGTAATCGTAGACCAAGGGTCATGCGATTTGTAGCGGAAGCTTTTGCTGGAATAAATTTTAAATCCAGTGAGTACATGGCTAACGTCAAAGACCGTATTGACTTCCTGGAACAGAAACTTTATCTATTGGCAAAACGCGTTAGAAGTTAAAGAGAGCGGTGGGATCAATACAATCAAAATAGTACCTTTTAAAAAAACCAACGGATTTATACAGGACATGGGAACGTTCTGAGGATAGTGTAGTTAATCATGAGATCCCGAATCCAGATGCTACTGCTGGGTTTGAGCGCAGTGTATGGTCGGTTCCTGTTGAGTACACTGGGAGTCAAGAACCTCCATAACCACGAGATATACAGTCTTACATATGCGCAAATATGTGGTAGCACTTGACAAAGACCATACTCCTCTTTCCTTGGGCAAAGAGAACTGGCGTAGACCTGTAGTACTTATTACTTCTTAGTGCAAGGCTGTGTGGAAGAGCAAGGAACTAGATGGTAAATTCCACAGAGCCCTGGTGGGTCCGGACGTGGATACTGCTCCCTCCTTATCTTGGTTACAGTTCGGGGATTTTTTCGGCGAAACTAAAGGTTTTTTGTCTGTGCAATTATTTACAAAGTTATCAAGACTCGGAACTACCAAAGATATATTATGAAAGAAGGCACTATCGACATCTGTCGATAGTAAGCGTGTCATCGACCTGAGGAGTCACTCAGACATATTGTCTCTAATTGTTTTCATCTTGCTAATGATGAGTATTTGCTTAGACACAATCACGTAGCGACACAATAGATAATACATCAGCAACTTGGTCTTCAATATGGTCTTGTGGAAATAGAGGAGCCTTACTATGGATACAATCCCACGTTTGTTCTTGATAATAACTATGCTTTGCTCTACCGGGATGAGTCTATTATTACTGACAGGTATATTATTGAAAATACACCTGATATAATATTAGTACACCGAGTAGCACCGTGCGATGATTGTTGATATTACTATCCCACGTGATGATAATCTCATGAAGGTCGAAATAGAAAAATTATCTAAATATTTGGATTTAGCCCATGAGATTACCGCCATGTGGATCAGATGGATGGATGGATGGATGTCAATGCGGCTATCATTGTGGCGATAGTGGTTTTAGTGTACGGTATAATAGAGAAAAGCCTCGACCAGCATCGACAGTTATCGCTTAGCTGTTGGATCGAAAACCAGATTTTTCTACTTCAGACAGGGCGTACTGTGAGCAGGTTCCTCTCTCTGGAGCCCTAGCCACCGATTGCTTATACTCTTGTCCACCGTCGGAAAAATGTTTTTTTTATATTTATAAATGTATTTTTATAACAAATTATATTTAAAAATGTTACATTTATTCCTCTTATTAATAAAAGTATGTATATAGTATTTAACTAAGATTAAAATTAAACACTCACAAACACAATATAATATATGTTTAATAAAATGCACATAAAATATAACAATTATAAGGTATAACTATACTGTTTGATTTTGGTTAGACATCGTTACCATATTTCTTCTTTTCATTACTTTATATTCAATTGGCCAAAATAATAAGCAAGGCAGGCAACATAACGTCAGAGCATAGAAAGCTGGTACGTAGTCCTGATAGAGGTCTTTTATTAAACCTGAAACAGTTAAAATAATATAAATAAGTAAATATCTGTGATCGCGGCATCGGACACGAATTGACAACGTGACGAGTGTGGGTTCGATCCCCATTCCAGGGAATGGTTATATGAAGAGTATGTGAATAATCTGTGGAGAAATGATAAGGTACGATTGATGAACTGATATTTCAAGACTAGGTTTTACCTGCTGCTTCGCCTTCGTGGTTAAATGGAAATAGCTGAGAGTTGTGGATGACACGATGTATTCTATGTGCCCAATGGTTAAATTGGGAAGGAAGGAAGTTATTTCTGACCGCAGGTAGACACAGTCGTAACATTACATTGATAAATATAAATTATTTTTCGTAAAAATCACCCAAGTGCAAATTATTAACATTAAGTGATCTGTTAAAACCAGACAACCATGGGCTTGCGGCAGACTGAGAGGTGGCTACCATTGTTTTTTTTCAATTCCTTATACGATTTTCTTTCAAATGATGTTGTATTCACATAAAAAAAACATATGAGTAAAATTTTCTCCAAAAACGCATTACGAAAATTTTTTATTAAAAGTCATAGCAGGATTCTTCTCGGCAACCCGAGTGTATCTAATCTACTATCATTCTTAAATATGAGTTTCATTAAAGAAACAGATCCCTGCAGATTTAAGCAATAGGATCTCGACCTATAAGTAGTTCATTATTAGAAGAGAACAGGGACTTATAAAAGCGACTTCTATATTTATCCTTCCCAGCTTTCCCTGCTTCTCTTCCCTCCTAGCTTTCATAAAAAGTCATAGGCTCGAATCTAAAAAAAAAATTACTCTAAAAATGGACCCTATTTTGTATAGAAAAATATAATAATTTTAAATGTTAACAAATATTTAAAAAAACAATCCATAAAATTTAATAGAGTTGCACTAAAGTAAATCTGTGCACACGGATGTTTTCACATATCAGTCTGAACGAGTACATCTAGAACTGCTCCACTTCACCATGAATAAACACTTCAATCTTAAAATACATCGCGTAGAGCAATATGCGCTAGAAAATTGAATTTTTGAAAGAGCATGTTCTGCTGCTGAGAAATTTTTGCCAAAATAAATATTTTTATGAAACATTTGCTTCTTGCGCTCTAAAGAAGGATTATACTCACTTAAATTTAAAAAGAATATTAAAAAGTTTATATACGCTATATATGCTATCAAATTATATTATATGAAAAAATGTATTATATTATAATATATTACTATGAAGAGAAATCAAACCCATTAGGACGAACGAACGAACGTGAAAGTTTTTTTTGTATGTTTGGTATTAAACGACACAATAACAAAATTATCATTAATTAATTAATTATATATCTATCTACTGAATGATAGTTTTTAATTTCATTAAAAAAAATGAATTAGCTAAAGGGATTGATGACAATTAGTTTATTTTTGGAAAAATAATGTACAAGAGAATTTGATTTTAAACTTTTCTAAATTATAGTTCATATTATATATGTCGACGGTCCACATTATAGTCTAACGTGACATTCGCCTCAAAAACCCAATTTTGCACAATGAGGAAGGATTTTAATTTAAAAACTTTTCCCCAAATATTTGTTCCAACTTTTCATTATAATTTTAAGTACTTCTACCGCGGACCTGACGTTTAATTTTCCTAGTTCGTTGTGGGGTATTAAAATGTATGACTGTTGTGAAACGTATGATTTATCATCAACATATTAAATTTCAACTCTTAATGCAAAGGATATCATAAGTTTTTTATTTCAACAGAAAGAAAACATCATTTTAAGCATTAAATTCGAGCATTACTGTGGCTGTAGTGCCGAACTGTACAAACAAGGGCTGTAGGTTTTATCCCCACTTGTGGGAGTAGGGGGGAGGTAAAGAGGGAGTTTATATTTAAATTATTATTATTTTCCAGCTACGGTAGACAAAGCGTGGCGTTCAGTTCTGCCTTTCAAAATGCAATAAATAATAAATTTTAAACATTATATTTAAAGATTGAGACTGAGAAGCTGTAATTTTGAGGGTTAATAGTCCAATATATGCTTGAGACTGATGCGTGCTTACGAACTTGAAAATGGGGCCCTTTCAGAGGTAGCGACAACTTAAAGTACACGTTACAGAAGAAACTCTCATGTTTAAATATGTTTTTGACAATAATGTAGAAAATATATATTTATTATTACCAGAACCTTTACGTGGGCTTTTACTCCTGCCACGCGTCCTAAAAATTGTATAAAATTGAAGGAAACTAGGTTATACTAGCAATGTTTAATTTAACATATACTAATATTTCGACTTAGCGATATATTCGATTATTTCGATCTCTTATATATATAAGCACCCAGACCAATCCTATGGCTCAATCTTCCTCCCAGACAGAGATCTTCCTTTATTTGGCGTTACCTCTCAAAGGGCCCCACTGTCAGGTTAGTGAGTACACATACTGTCTTAACTACATATAAGACTAATAGTCCTCAAAATTTTAGCTAATTGCTAAAATGACGTAGGTCTGGCGGCCATGCCTGGGTTTGAGAAATTTTGGGTTATTATGACAGTTATATTACCAGAGCCATTTAAAGATATATACAGATTTAAAAAATTCTAATTAAACATTTTAATTTTATTGGATGACGAAACCTAACCGCATCTTGCCTAACTGCGACCTAGACCGAAGAATATAAATTATAATATGAATGGGTAAGTACGGCACAAATTGCAAGTAATTATTATTTTTTTAAGTCCGTACTTTCTTATCCTTATTATAATTTCTTTATTATCGACTTTATATTAAATATAAATGGTTATATAGAACTAAAATGCTTAAGTCATTTTTATTATTACACTATATTTTTATGTGTTCCAACAATACCATGCATGTTAAGTTTGTAATATTTATTGATATATCTGTAACTCTTATAAGTAGAGATATTCAAAATTTTTACATAAATATTCAAAATCTTTACATAAATTGTAGCCTGGGTGCTGTGTTATCCTGATTTATAAGATTACAGTAAAGATTCATCTAAATCGGATTAGTAGTTTCAGCATATTAATCAGTGTAGTATATTAATTAGTAGCATTGATATAAAAATGTAAAACTAGGTTTAGATGTCGGTATTAGATATGAGGATAAGAGCATCACCATTATATATAAGAGCATTACCTAATATTTATATATAAGAGCAGCATATTATATATAAGAGCATCACCATATGCTGCGCTCTTCAATAGACAAGTAGGTGATTTAAATAGATACATTTTCTAACTTACCAATAATTGGCGAAAAAACAACGTTAATAATTCCAGCGGCCAGCATAAACAGTGCGTAGGCTCCGGTGAAGTCTTGATGTGTGACATGATTAGATATCACAACCGGACTCGACACATGCAGCCAGGCACGCAGCACTCCGAGCACGCTCGTTACCAACACAACACATGTGAATTGACGAACTTGTAATATTACTGTAAATATACATATAAAAGTAACTAAGTAACAGGAGCGCAATGGTGCGAATTTTAATACGACGATCGTGAGCTCGATTCTCACTTGGAGGAGTGAAATAGTATTGTTTAAATTTTTTCTCGCTCTGACAATAAGGCAAAGCGCAGCGTTGAGTTCCACCACTCAACACACAATACCTCGATAATTTGGAACGGAAGTGTCTTAATGGTAACGGAGTGTCTTTACACTAGGTTACCAGATTCCCTCGACCTACCCTACTATATGCGGGATACAGCGAGATGGTAAAAAAAAATATTACTCCGTTCCAGTATGATCAAGTGCGTCTCGAAATAAAAACAGAGTAATCTGACATTAGTGTCTCTCTCTCTGCATATATCTACTATGTACATACATATTTAATTAGATGCTCACAAGCTTATAGCACAAATGTTTAGCAATTTATTTGCATAAATTAGTTGTATGTCTAGGACGAGATCAACCCACTGGGACAGGTTTAATCCTGTTACACTTGTATTTTTATAAGCTTATTAATTAATCAATGACAACAAACATTATATCATAATAACTCATAATATCTACTAGTAATTAACATAAAAGCTAGACTATGCGACAAGAAAAGTAAGTAATTTCATGCATTTAAAATGTTACTATACCTACGTATATAGTATGATAAAAATTACCTATTCTGGCCACAAGAGTAAGGAATGTTGCAATATAAAAGAGTAATCTTGTGTTTATTGTAAAAAAACTAGTTATAAGAACAAGACCGAATCGACCTGCTACATCTGCTCCGGCGCTGACAGAAATACATGTTGTTACCTGATTCTGAAAAATAAACATATTTTTGAGGCCTATATGCAGTGACTGAATGTTAAAATGATGATTGTGTTTTCCTTTCAAGCACGCAGCAAGGAACTGTCTCAATTTCCTACTCTGCGACAAGGCGTTAAGCCACTCAATGCCCATTGTCTAAAATTTGAACAGAAAGCAAAGCATGTACATTTATCTATAAGTGTATTTAATAATTTATACAACAAGAAGTAAATATAAAAATACCGTGTTATATCCATATTGAAACAAAAGCATCGGATGTAAAATAAAGAATATTAGATCTGAGAAGTTAACGAAGCTCTGTCCAAAGCAAATGTTGCAGAATACTGGATCTTTTAAAATTTTCAAATTCAATAGCTCCAAGATTTCATTTCTGTAATAAAAATAATAATTTATAAGTAAATAAGGTATTTATATGAGAAAAGGATAAGAAACATTAACACATTGCCAGTTATCGTACCGTAATGTATTCCTGCGCCTCGTACTGGAGATAGCTTCTTGCGTCCCATTATTTTTATTGTTGTCACTTAAAAGGTCAACAGTCTCTTGCTTGTTAATATCCCCGGCTAACTTACCATCTACAACCTCATTATAAATAAACACACTTATTTAGAAATTAATATAACATTTTAAAATAGAATAAAAATACTTGCTGGTTTTTTTTTAGATTCAAAACTTGTCTTCATTGCTAACATTCCAGGGAAAGTGTGCAGTGATATTGCACTTATTATCAATAAAGTAGCTCTAAATCCATAAGCAGATAACATAACCTTCACAAGCTGGGGGTACCAAATTAAAATAAATCCTTGTACTGCTTTTATCAAACTCATAGCTTGCGTTCTTTTTTTCTTAAAGTAATGATTAAGAGTTGAATAACAAACTGGTACCATCATTCCAAAACCAACTCCTTGGAATAATCCAAATGTAAGAGGCAATTGACTTGTATTTGATATAAATATTGTTGAGAACGATCCTATACTCATAAGTAATGCTCCTAGTAATCCTCCTAATCTTAAAGATAACCTTTTGGTTATTGTACTGAGAATTATACCTGAAAAATTTAATTTTAATATTTATTATGTATAAAATTATAATAAAACTGTTAAAACTTAATTATAATATAACCAACTGTACCTAAAGTCAATTATGTATATTGAATAAGAATAAAAAAAGTATTTCTCTAAGGTCCTTTATACAAGTAATGGAAATAAAAGATTTGATTTTTGTAAAATAATATTGTTTTCTGTTGTTTACATTTCACGTAAAAAAATGTGACTGATTTCGACAACTTCTAGTATATAATTATTAATCCTCGGCAGTATATTAACATAACCTACTGTGATAAGGAAATCAGAAATATAGAACATTATTTAACTAAAGTTTATTATCGCAGTATTAAAATGACATCCATAAAATATATATTTATTTACACATTGTTTGATGTATTTATGTCTACGACATAAATATTTATCATGGAAAAGCTTAACATTGATTTTGTTTCTCAAATAATATATGTTTTATAAGGTCAATTGCTTACTAATGTATGGATAACTACTTATATTTATACAAAGTTATAATAAAGATTTATTTGTAATACAAACCTCCTAAAGCTAACATTACAGCAAAGACACCATGGGCAGTGGTTAGAGATTTGGCACTGGAATGTGTATCCACTATGAAGTCCTTATAAATTAATCCAAAAGAATTGACGTGACCTATGCCTGCAACCTGGAATAATTTAAGTGTAAATATTTTTACCTCCTAGTAAGTGATATATATTAAAGTAAATAAGTAGCTTTGAACTCAGAAAAAACTGACTAGAAATATTGTAATAATTTCAAATTTAACCAAATTTGATAGAGATAGTAGCTCAGGCAGGGGCTTCTTAAACGTATACTTAGATCGAAAGTATCAGTTAGTACTTAAATTATTTTTAATTTGAAATAAAATAATTTATTCCAAAAGGTACTAGTAGTAAAAAGGTAGTTTTTTAATCCCCAAAAGTAGGTAACAGAAAACTTACTTATGTTAGGAATTTAAAAAATGCCTAAAATAAATAAGTTTTCTTTTCATGTGCTGCAATAATTATTGTTATCTATTAAACAAAAAAACCTATAAATATTAAATATTCTCAATTATGTAGGTAAAATCAAAATGATTTAATTTTGATTTTATGTAGGTATTAGAGGCCGTCATGGTGCAGGGACATGACGGCCTCTAATACCTATATAATTGAGAATTTCATAGGTTCATAAATAACAAAGGTAAAACAAGATATATATTCCGTATATAGCAGGGTAGGCAGAGGGAACCTAGTGTTAAGACACTCCGTTCCCAACTTTCCGCTAAACTTTTCGAGGCATTTCGTGTTGAGTGAAGGAACTGACTACTGTGGCTTTGACTTGGTGCCAGAGCGAAGAAATAAAAAATGGTAATAAATAATAATTAATTTCCCGAGTGGGGATCAAACCCACAACAGTCACATCCTTGAGCCCCTGGAACACGACGGCCTCATGTATTAATACACTTAGAAAATAATAGATAGTTTTACCATAATAAATGGTATGAGGCGTTGGTTGACTAGCACTTATTGATAATGTAATCAGTATCCATGCTAATATCAGTTTATAATAATATGTTTTTTCTTTTGTGTACAGGCTTTTTCATAAATTCCTTTGTTATTCAACAAAGGAAATTAAATTTAATTATTATCTTTAATTAGTACTGCTAACAATGTCGGGGTGTTGTGATGCAATTGGTACTATTTTGGTTTTTTTTTATTTTTTTAATAAAATAATATACGATATAATTTATATTATATAAATACAATATACTCTTATAAAGAAGCACAATTGACAAAAAGTTGCTCAAAATAATCTTTTAAAAAATAATTTCGTTAACAGATATATTAAATTTGTCCTTTCACTCGCAAAAGTCACCTCATGAGGTTGTTACAAAAAGACTACTACTAAATAACCAGATATGTATATAAAAGAAAATTAAGGAACATTTGTTTTGTTTTTCTTTTGTTGCCACATCAGAATTTATATTCAATATAATATGAACACTTCATCACTAATTTCGACAGAGAAGCGCAGTGCACACATGGAGTAAATAATTATTTTAATATCTTCGCTCTGGTAAGAACACATTATTTTAGCTTCGAAGCCCTAGTTTTAAAACAATCCGTTCCCTATTCAGACACTTCGGTTCCCCACTTTCCGCCTGGTCCGCTGGTAACCAGAGCGAAGAAACAGAAATATTTTATACGAGACACACGAGTACCTAAAAACAAATAGTAAGATACAAAACAATACTTACAAATGTAATTATAGTGCCAAAACCAACAACATATCCCCATTTGTCTATATTCTTGCATTTTTCACTTTTACTTGGATTGGTCGAATCCATTACAAATATATTAAGACTTTCCGACGTGTTCTACAACGTTCTGCGACAGACAGACTAAAGTAGGTAGGTAGGAATTATTAGATAAAGGCCTCTGTACATATATAGTGCAAGAATAGTGTACTCAATGAGCGATAAAACTTTGTAGTTCGTCCGTGTTTGCGATGTGACTGACACATGTGTAATATGGTATCAGCAATCTTTTGTTTACCATAATCTATTTGCACTTATCTTTTTATAAATGTTGTCTTCCTGGCATAAGGTATTATATGTATGTGTGGGTACTATCCTTTTGTCATGTATGTATATTCAAAGAAAAATATATTTAAAAAACGTTTTTTTTTAGGCGTCATGCTACATCTCACACACAGCAATGTAGGCAGAATCTAGTGCTGACACTACGTTTCTTATTTTCCGAAGAATTGGTTATATTAAATATTTAACTTTCTCGATTGGGAATCGAATCTACAATCTGTAGCGTTTAAAGTCATATATTGTGCGCCTGCGCCAGACTGGCGTCATTAAAATATTATAAAGACATTATGTGAAACTTCCAATATATGAAACGACGAATATTGAAACAACGATAGTCGATTCGCTATCCAGATTACAGTAATCTTTTAAATCCATTATTATAAATTATTATTGTATTGCTAGAATTTACTTGGCCAAGTGTTCAAATTAAGAATATCTACTAATAAATACTTCTTTTTGCAAATTTATCATTTCATATCATCAATTTTTAATCCAGTCATAAAATAACATTTAAAGGAAAATTATTTTTTAATTTTATGTGTTTTGGTATCTTAAATTAATTTAAATATATATATACCTAATATTAGATTATTTTAATACCATCTTGCGTCATTCGTCAACATTTTATTGTTTCTTTATAAATTTTGATTAGTCATTTCCTCATAACAGAGTTGCTCTCATGAATAATTGTATACAATTATTCATAAGATATATAATGTTCATAATTTTTAAAACTTTCTTTTAAAACATGAGGCTCTCGTGGCGCATGCCACAAGGGTGTGACTAACGCGACCGTTCTTGGTTTGTCCCCCACTCGAGGAAATGAATTATTATTTATTAATATTTTCATTTCTTCGCTCTGGCACCAATGCAAAAGCCCGGCGTTGAGTTCCGCCACTCAACATCACACATAGCCCCGAAAATTAAAAGTATCTAGTACGTAACACTAGATTACCCTGCTGATACAGCGTGAAGCTGATATTTCTATTAAAATATCTAATGTCTGATTCAATTGTCCAGGCCATGGAATTGATATGAAATTTATCTAATTACATAAATATTGCTTTCTTTCTATAATAAGCTTCAGAAGAAAAGATAAGAAAAAAGTTCCTATATTTCTTAATATTGTTCATTAACAGTTGTAAGAATGTAAAACAGTATTGTACTGTTTTTTCTTTAATTATTTTATTGTATTTTTTAAATAAGATTATTTGACATTTAGTTTTTTAACTGGAATAAAAAGGTTTCAATAACAATTAATCGAATTGATAAATATTGTTAATAAATATAAAAAAAATCTTTGTAACTATGCATGATAAATAATGTTAATCCTATAATACAGATAGTGTAAAATATGTGAAACAATCATATTACAGGTAATATAATACAACTGTAGAATTAGATAAAATAAGAGAAATGCGTGTGGGAAATGTAGTAAAATAGTATATCAAATATTGTTTATCTGATAAAAATTCGCCATTGTGTCGCAGTGAAAGATGTCTGAATGCGATAATAGAGAGTTCGATTCCCCTCGAAGAAATGTATTATTTTCACTTAATCTCTTTTAAGTAAATGGAGAAAGTAGTGTCTTGACATTAAATTCCCTTTGCTTACCAAACTGGAAAAGAAGAAGTAACAATTGTCTACATAACGAAAATAAGAAATGCAGTGTGTGTGGGTATCCATAAAGATATTTAAAATAAAACCAACTTCACCCACGTCAAAAACTGATGTAAAATATTTTATCATCTGTCATAATTTATAAAAAAAACAGCATTTGTAAAATTTTACACCACAGAATCAAGCCTGTAAACGTCATTGCAATCTCGTCAAGAAATGTCAATTAGCTCTTATTTTTAAGTGACAGTAGAAGGTACAGATAACCGGTTTAATGCCAATTAAACACTAATTAACTTCTCTACGTCGCGACAGTTCGATGTGCAATAATAGATGCATTTTGATTACTCCATATCAAACAATTAATGAAGATTTATTTTTCTAGTTTCACGCTGTATTACGCATGTTGTAGGGGAGGACAGAGATATCCTTGTTAAGACATTCCGCTACCCACTCTCCGCCGAATTTTAGAGGTGATGAGTGTTAAGTGCCGGAACTTAACGCCACGCTTTACCTCGACAACAGAGACAGAAGAAATAAAAATATTAAATATTTAATTTCCTTGAGTGGGAATTGAACCCACAATCAGTCGCGCTTACACGCTTGTGCCACAACTGACCTCAAGAAGATTTTTTTAATATACATATTTATCTGTTCTTTTGCCAAGGAGTTCAAATATACATATGTCTTGTCTCTTGTCTGTCGAAATATAAATATCTTTTCTCAAATATAATCTATTACAATATCGACCGCCATCAGAGCGGCGGGATATTTGAATATGTGTTATAAATATTAATAAATAAAGTGATGTCCTAATTCATTAATAAAATCTGACTGTAGATAGTTATGCATTTTGCTAATTGCATTAAAAAACAACTGTATTTAAAAAAATATTTAAGTATAAAATATTTATCTGTATAAAATATATTGATTTTAAAAGTGTTTTAATTTTTATAATTATTAGTAAATTTTCATACAATATTTTTTGGTTTAACTGTTTCATCAATGCAAGACATCATTTTTAATGTACATAACGATGGCAGGTCCGTTTTAACTGACTGAGTTTAAATGAGAGTTGTCATATTCAACATGCACAATTAAACAGCTTATGCCAAAACGAAAAGAATTGCAGGAAAAAAACAGAATATATTTTTTAAGCTTACACAGTATTAGTAAGATAGACAGAGGGAACTTGAGGACCTAGTGTTAAGACACTCCGTTCTCATTTAGATATTTCCGTTCCCTATTTTCCATCAAATTCTCGAGGCATTGAGTGTTGAGTGGCGGAACTGAACACCGCGCTTTTTGCCTCTTTACCAGAGCGAGAAAATGAAAATATTAAATATTTCATTCCCTCCAATGGGAACCGAAACCACAACCGTTGCGTTTGCAGTCGCACGCTTGTGCCTCTGCGCCACGGTGGCCTTTATTGACTTAAAACATTTACCTGTTGATATACTTTTTAAGTTTTATTGAAATTTTATTATTTTTGAAATAACGATTTCTTTTTCTTTTTGGTTAGTCTGAGATGAAATTTACTTTAAATTTGAAAAACTTATAAAAATTATAAGCAATCAAAACAAATAATATTATAAATACTTTTCATCTGTCTATTATATATTGAAGCATACATAATAAAAAATCCGATATATTCCGTTGCCCTCATTCCATTGTGATTGGCGCGGAAGCTGACGTAGCGCTTTATAAAGACAAAAGAAAAATGTGTAGATTTTTATATAAACAAGAGTTTGTGATATTAACTAGTATTCATTTTCTAATGCTACACTAAAAAGTCTAAAATAAAATTTAAGCACCATTGGCAATTTAAGAAATGAATAGCACTTGGAGTTTTTTTACAGATTTTACGGTGGCGCAGTAGGTTATTATTATATAGTATGATTGTAGACGCCATAGTTTTGGGTTCGATTATCACTGGGGGAACAATGACATATGTATATGTAATTACATATTTATGTTGCCAGACCGAAATAATTAAATTATTTCGGTCTGGCACAACGCGTCTGCAAACGTGGTCAGACAGTGAAGAACGGAGTGTTTTTACCCGACCCGGGATCCTGAAGCAAATCCTGAAATTTTACCGATTCCGATATATTGATCATTCAAAAAAACTTATCTTAATACCATATGTTGTGCTAAATAAAATGTTGGAAATAAATATTTTGCGTGTTTTTCCGTCCAAAAATATATGTCAGCTTCACGCAGTATCCCGCACTCACAGCAGTGTAGGCAGAGGGAACCTAGTATTAAGACACTCCATCTCCCACTTTTCGCCGAGTTCTGGAGGCATTCTGTGTTGAGTTGCGGAACTCAATGCTGCGCCTACAACCAGTCAATCTTACAGTCACACTTTGTGCCCCTGCGCCACGATTGGCCTGGCCCAAAAAAGATTATAATATTAATTTCAGATCTATTTTCGTTGAAAATAAAATTAATCTTCACGGTTATATAAATATATTTTAAAAAACGATATATATGTAAAAACATACAAAACAAGGATAAAATAATGACAAATATTTCAGTGTTAAAAGCTTTTATTTGCATTTATATCTTGAGAGATCATTTTAAAATTCTTAACAATAAGTTTAATATAAAAATGTGCAAAATATCTAAAATTGATATGAGTATTACGAATCTTGTATATATATATTATCATATAATTGATCAATAATGTATTTTACAATGGCACATTCTACGATCGTTTGGACAATTAGAAATCCTAGATTTCTAAAAGGAATTAACTTATTACTTAAATGGTCTTATAAAATTAATTAAAAGTAACATTAGTTACATTCAACAAGTAACAGAACACAATATTAGTCTTGTTTGTTAACAATATGAACACGTTATACTTTAATTTAAGAGCCGTCAACAATATTGTTATCAAGAACAGCTAGCTACTTGTTCTAACATTATGAATTGATATTCATTACTTACAGGCGTTTCTTTATTCTAAAATAAAAAATAATAATAAATTAGCTTCACGCTGTATCCCGCACACAGCAGGGTAGGCAGAGGGAACCTAGTGTTAAGACACTCCGTTCCCCACTTTCTGCCGAATTCTAAAATATAGTTATATAAAACGGAACACGTTATAAATAAAATCGTTTTAACAACGAAAATAAAATGATTTAAAAAAATATGTATTCAACAATATACTAGTATTGTATGTATATTTTATTTTCTCATTAATAATATCTTGTATTCTTTTTGCGTAAGTTTGAAATATAAGTCCGCCGTATCGTAGCTAACTGGAGCGGAAATAAAAATATTTTTGATAGAAATATTTTTCCAAGTTCCTGTTCTATTTTTTAAATACAAAATAAAATTATAATGTTTTATAACAATAACGAAAAAAACAGTCTCAGTTTTTTATTTGTTTTGTACTATATGGATTATCATTCATTTAGTACACTAACGAATTAACCATAGATTATCTTTCACTTTGTATATTATAATATTTAATATTTCTTTGGACGCCACAGTGATTTAGCATGGATTGATAAAAATATTGTCTAAGACTACTAATAAATAGATATATTTTATGTTAAATCTCGATTATTAACATTATTTACATCAGCTTTGAGCACTATCCTTTCTTCGTTTGACGAACGTAATAATGGCTTCCACTGTCCACGGGACCACACAGCACATATTGCACACAGCCAGCAGAACAAACGCAATGACGTAGCTGCCCGTATAATCTCTTAGGAAACCTGTTAAAAAGGTAAAATATGATTTGAAGAATAGAATACTTTAAGGGGAAGAAGCAAATGCTAATACAGAAATTAGATCTATTAATAATAAATTCGATAATTATCTAACGATTTCGTCGTAACATTTTTAATCACACTACATAAAACATACTTTATTTTTTACTCTAAATTATTTTTATAATTTAATAATTTTCGTAAGTATGAACTTTTATCTGAATATTGGAATTTTACATCATCATCATCAGCTTCACGCTGTATCCCGCACACAGCAGGGTCGACAGAGGGAACCTAATGTTAAGACACTCCGTTCGCCACTTTCCGCCGATTTCAGGAGGCATTGCGTGTTGAGTGGCGGAACTCAACGCCGCGCTTTGCCTCGATACCAGAACGAAGAAATGAAAATATAAATGTAAATAAATATTTCATTTCCTCGAGTGGGGATCGAACCCACAACCAGTCGGTTTAACAGTCACATTTTTCGCACCTGCGCCACGACTGGCCTCAATGGAATTTTACACCAATTAGATTAATTATTATACATTAGATTTCATATATCCGATTCATACCAACAATTTTAACTTGGATAGTAGTTAAGTAACATCATTATCTTTATCAACAACAGTTTAAAACAAGTAACATATTTTTCATTTTTCAGGTCTAATATCAATTCATAATTTTCAAAAGTTTTTTTCAGGACGAATGTGATTATAATTTGCCATAACATTTTTGGAAATATATCTATATATAATAAATAGTAAACTAATAATATTTGTAAAATAATGGAAGTTCTAGGTACAGTGTATTAAGTGAAATATTTTGAGAGTTTTGAACTGTTCTTACTTTTCTCGAACAAGAAAGTGTATTCGCGCTGTTTAATATTAATCGAGAAGTTGGTCTAAAGTGTTACAACTTTCTCTACTCTGCTCTTTACAAAGTTACTCAAATAATTCTCTACATTTATAAAACTTTTATCATAATTTTGATAAGTGTACGGCTACTGCCTTGTTTACCTTTTGCCGGCAAATTTCATTGTGTTAGGTATTTCATTGCCTTTGCAAGGCTTTTTCTCCACAAACAATATTATCGTTTTAAGGAGATGTTCTCAAAGCTGTTAACTTTTTTTGGAGAAGTTTAAAAAGGTTTCATAGAAAAAATGGAAAGTTACTGGTTACTACAAATGATTAAATGCGAAACATTGAACCACGCCGCAACATTTTAAAGTGTTTCTAAGCAAAAATTGTTATAGTTCACTATTTATATAATTTCATCGAATATATTATTAAGATTTAATATATATAAAAATATTAACTTTAACAATAATAATTGTATACAATATAATACAATTAACTTACCAATCATTGGTCCAACACTCAAACTGATAGCTCCAGCCAGAAGCATGTACAGTCCATAAGCGGGTGGGTATCGCTCGATGGGTACGTGATCCGCCATAACTATGGGCTGGGCTATGTGAACTAACGATCGCAACGCTCCAAGAATTCCCGTTAGGATCAGCAACGGAAGATACGTTGTGAATTGAGAAAATACTGCAAATTAAACGAATATTAGATCTTTTGTTATTTTATGTCAGATACGATAAATTTAGTATTGAAAATTGATATTAACTTTTCTATTGTCTTGGATATGAAAAATATTTATTAAAAATACTTTGCAGTGTTAAGTTCCGCCATTTGACATGAAATATCTCAAAAATTGTGCAGAAAGTGGAAAACTTGAGTAAAAAGTGTAAAACCACTTGTTAAAAAAATCATAATCATGTCAGAGGTTTACGTATTTCATATTCACGATCAATTAAGTATATGCACCCTGATATTGATTATTGAAGCAATATGGTCAAGGTAATGCTTGTTGTATGGATAGTAATTATAAATGTGAATCGAACTTATACATGTCGTAGGAAATTCTAAAATAATTAATACAGCATGTATGTAGTATATATTATACAAAAATTAAGTAACTTTTTAAATTGCTATAACTTATACGCATTTTCTGTGATAAGCAAACATGTTTCGTTATTTATATAATTCAAATGAACCAACACCGTGTGATTCAGAATGCGAGGAATGCGAGACAAGGGAAATAAAGTAACCTGTGGAGAAGTCTTTATCAGTAAAAATCCCTTTTGTCTTACGATTTTATTACATAATTTCACAGTAAATCATTATTTTTACAAAATTATGACGTTATTCACATAGCTTCTCTGTACATATAAGGGTAGACACAGGGAACCTAGTGTTAAGAAACTCCGTTTCCCATTTTCCGCCGAAATCTAAAGACATTGCGTGTTAAGTGGTGAAACTTAACGCCGCGCTCTGCCTCGAAAGCAGAGCGAAGAAGTGAAAATGTAAATTAAAAAAAATATTTAATTTCCTTGAGTGGGGATTGAACCCACAGCTAGTAGTGTTTACAGTCACATATTTGTGCCTCTGCGGCACGACTGGCCTCAATATAGCATACTTTACATTTCAACATAATTTATATTTATTTATACATTATGTGAATATCTTACCTATTCTAAACAAGGCAGCTAATAAAGCTCCAGCGTAAAACATATATCTGCTATTCATTCTAAAGAATTGTCCTGAAAAGCCAAGTAATAACCTCGCTGACATATCTGTAGCGCCTCCAATAGCTATGATGTTTGCAATTTCAGACTGAAAAGAAAGAATAATTTAGATTTCAGATAAATTTCCCAGTGTACCATAATGGTGACTTTATAGAACTAAAAATGTTGTTTTTATTTCATTTTACTGACAGTTGTGATGTAGCCTATAGCTTTGTATATTTGTTTATCATGTTAAATAACCAGTCAAGTGCAAATCTAAAAGAACCGGCAAATACACTTTCCTTGTATGGGAGTTCCATTATATATTTATTTTATTCTGTTTTTATAAATAATTAAAAGTCTATCGCAGTTCATGAGATGTCTCACGAGACATGTCATTGTTCATGAGCAGTGATAGTTAGACATCTTATGATATGAGATATCTCATGAACCATCATAGATAGTTAAAATTTTGACAGATAATAATATATTTCGGATTTTGAATGGTCCCGTCGTGTATTATCCTTTGGGTACGGAACCCTAAAAATAAGCTAAAAACTTACTGTATACCGTAATTCAAAAGATAATTTTAGCTAAAATATTCCACCGTGTTCTTAATAAAGGTTAGATTAAAAATGTAAACGTAAACATATTACATAGTTAAAGTATCAAGCCAAGTTGTAAGCTCGCTAAAGGCCTACTTTATTATTAAAAGGTCGTGGCAAGGTCGGCTCTTCATTAAACTGTTAGAACAAAAAGAGTAACCTTAATATTTTAATAGTACGCGTCGGTATTGCCCTTTATAATTAAGTATATTTTTTAAAACTATGTATAATATAATATTCGTATGAAGTATATATAATAAATATGAACTATGTATAATTCATATGAAGGTACACATGTTTCTCTAAATATGAGTTTAATTAATATATTATGAGTATATATACAAAACCAATTATCGTTACAGGCCTATGGGTAATGCCTTAAGTTATTTAAGCTTTTAACTGCAAAGTCGTTCAATCTTATATTCTTCATGTCTTTAACATGTTTCGGCGATGTCATAGAGACACACCGTCTAGTGAACGGTACTCACGTGCATATGCACGTGGCCTAATAAAGATGGCGAATATCGTGATATAAATAATTATAGGCTATATAATTATGATAATGTGGTTGAAATTACAGCATGGAATTTAAAAAATAAATAATTTATTTTATTATATTTATTTTATATTAGGTATATTGTGCTGTCGTAAATGAACCGTGTAAAAATGTATTTTTAGTAACATCCTAACTAAAACATTGACCGTCTTAAGTTACTTTTCATCGTTTCTTTTAAAATAAAATTGATATACATACATACATATATAATTAATCGAAAACAGAGGTCAATATGATCTGCTGTTATATAATTGTGAGTGTTTCAACAATGACTCGAATCATCTATTTGTATTATATGTAATTATTCTATAAATAATCATTATACATAACTGTCCAATTAATTAGTAGTTTACAAGATCCCAGTTGCTAGTCCAATAATCCGTTGTATATCTTTAAAGCGATGTAGGTAAAATTCTTTTTATTTATTTCATAAAATGTAAAATTGTTTTTTTTTTATTAAAATATTTAGAATTTAAATAAGATAATGTATAAATAATGTGTAGAGAACAATGCCTCGAGGTAGGCAGAGGTAACCTATTGTTAAGATACACCGTTTCCCACTTTCTGCCGAATTATGAGGCATTGCGTCTTGAGTGTTGGAAATCAACACAACGATTTTGTCTTGTTAACAGAGCGAAGAAATGAAAATATTAATAAATAATAATTCATTGCCCAGAGTGGGAATTGAACCCACAATTGCCAGGAATACAGTCACATGCATATATATGCCTCTGCACCACTTTATGGAAATATATGAACATATAGTATAATTGATCATAAGTCAATGATCTGAATGATCTAGTGTCAACGACAGTTAAGTCTATAACACTATAACTGGTCTAACCACAAGGTTACGGTTTGTCTCATTAGGTGGGCTGTCATACTTAGATGACTTGATGGTGGTACATCGTATATCAGCTATCTCTGAGTAGATTGAAATACTATTTTTCCCGACTGCTAAGGAAGGGTTATGTTTTTCGCGCGTATCTTGTATGTATGTAATATTCTTTATTACCTCATATCTCCAGAACCGCTGAACGGATTTACATAATTGAGGTATCGTTAGATTTGTATTAGCAGCCCAAGTGTTCTTAGATAGGTGACGTTAAATAAAAACAATCATGGCGGCTGTGGGACGACATTAGACTTAGTAAAAAAAAAAATCGTTTCGAATACTACAATATGGGTATCAAATTCAAGAGCTCAATTTTAGGATTTCAAAAAGGTATATCATGATTATCACTACCATAATAAATCCTAACAAAAAAGTAAAAAATAAAAAAATATTTGTAAAAACAAAAACCCCGACTGCATAAAACTAAAAAGAAAATAAACAAGCCCAATAGTTTATTAGGATTAACAGTCGGGACCTATAAGTGATTCTTCAATCAATAAAATCTTTACCAGGAACCCCGTATAATTTAAAGAGATCCCGAATGTTAATCCTAATAAACTATTGGGCTTGTTTATTTTCTTTTCAGTTTTATGCAGTCGGGGTTTTTGTTTTTACAAATATTTTTATTCAAATATTATGAAATAGGACAAATAAAAATGCTAAACAAAACGTATAGAAATAAGATAATTTTAACATAAAATCAGAACCTAGCCAAACTCTCACCAAACTATCATTATATTCAATATAAAAAGAATAATCGAAATCGGTTGGGGTGAAATTGAGTTATTCGTCCAATTGTCGCACATATACTAAATGCAAATTTAAGACTTATATGATTTTCTCATGGATAATATTGTCAGAAATGGACCAATGTTAAAAAATGGGACCACACGGGAGGCACCAGCTTTCAAATAAAAAAAAGAATCATCAAAATTGGTTTCTCCACTTAAAAGTTCTGAGGTAATAAACATAAAAATATATAGTCAAATTGATCTCCTTCTTTTACAGACATCGGTTGAAAAACGTCAAAACGAATAACCTGACTACATTTAAAAACTAAAAACTAAACGACAAGGCCAATAATATATTGTACAAGTATACCATTGAAATAGTTTTATAAGCGAAACATAATACACTAACAAAACAAAAGTTATTTGCAAAATAGAGAGATTAAACATGGCTCCTTAGAAAGATTAATTGATTGAAGAATGGGTTCGACTGTTAATCCTATTTTGTCAATCTATTAATATACAACAGTTTTTCTTTACTTAATCATTCACAACTACAAACAACGCACAGACGGAACTACCGGACTTAAAATGTTGAAATTTGGATTGTAAGTAGATAGAAGTGGGTGCTTACACTCCTAGGGACTACTTCTTCTACCTAGAGACGATTTCTCGAAATTCTAAATAAATAATTAAATGTTGCGGCCGATGTACTGTATTACTATAATATGCGTAATATTGCTACCATCTATCTAACGTTACTACTTCTCGAACCTACCTTAGACTCCTATAGTTACTCAAGATAACTCAGCCTACCAGAGCGTAAAAATGAAAATTCACATGGATTTGGACACATGTGGTCACACATAACGTGTCCAAATCCAATGAACCCACCACCATCGCTTTCCAAATTCCAATGCGCGACCGCAGTTTCGTTATAGAAGACACAAAATCTGATAATAAACATAATGTCGATTGACAAGCATTGAATAATATTATGCAATAGTATTCCAACTCAATTTATTCTTTATTGAGACAGTTATTATAAATTCCTTTAAGATCATTCCGTTAAGAACAATTTGGTTTATATATTGAATTGGAATTTCAATGTTAATTTAAAAAAGGGCGTCATGTTTCTGGTGTTGCGTAATATTAGGCAATATCAACGGATTGTCGATTCCATAGCAAGGTTATTAACCAGACGATATACAGCTCTTCGTGCGTGTTCAAAAAGCGGTTCAACTAAAACTTTATTAGACGGCCAAAGGTTATGGTATTTATTTCATTAATAAATACGATTTTCGTATTTAATGTAAACATTTTTTTTAAGAGTTACCATAAAATTATATATAATTGAGATTAAAAAAAACTATATTTTTTTATTAAACGACCGTGCAATTAACAGAAAAATATTTTTTTGTACAGGTTTATGAAATGCCCAAGCCCATTACAGTAAGCAAACACAGTTCTTGTCTATATGTCTATATATAGAGAAAATAATATAAAAATGTAATGATCGAATTTAATTTTCTGTTTACAAGCTCTATATAGAAAGACGTGAGTATGAAGATCAGTAACAGCGACAAAACCATTAAAACTCTATGATTATTATGATTATAGATTACGGTACGGGACCATCGTGTCGTAACGTTAACCCGATACTTGTGGGTTCGATTCCCATGAAGTTGAGAAAAAACAACTTACCTATAAGTACTACGTAACTTACCTATATAAAAATAATATTAGCACCACTTACCTTACTCAAATTATTCTTATCTAAAAATAATGGCTCCAGCGTGAAAAATGTCAAATCAGCAAAAAAGGTCAGCGCCATCCCAAATATGATATTATCGTACACCAAATCTTTTAATAGCGTTAAATCCAAAAACTCGGCTACTGTTTGCCTAAAACAAAAATAATAATTTATATTCTATCATATATCTTACTTCGTTGTAACGCAATTGTGACTTGAGTGGAGGAACTAAGCGCTGCGATTTGTGCTACCAGATCGGGGAAATGGTAATAATACGTCCCCCGCGAGTGAACATCGAACCCACAATCCTCGTGTTTACAATCAGACATTGTCCATATGCGCCACGGTGGCTTCTAAAAAATATTACAGAACGAAAATCATGCAGATTAGTAAATAAATAATTATGCAGTTCAAGCGGAGCGCATCACTAGTTTTTAATGAAATATGTAAAATATTTAATTACTTTAAAAGTAGATACCGTCACTAACATTTATTTAATTAAATAAAATACTAAAAAAACAGTTACTTTATTAAACAGTACTTACCATTTGCCTTCTTTATTTTTGACAATGGGCATTGGTTCTACAGCGATATTTCCAAAATTGCCTAAACTTGACACAGATGCTGCTTTATACAAATTCTCTATATACACATCATCACTAGAATCGAAATTACTATCTGTTTTTCCATCACTAGGAATAAGAACTACAGGGATACTAAGCCTCCTTGAATCTGTTAATTTTGGTATAAACAATAAACCTGAACTCTTTTGACTATCTATATTTTTGGAATATAAATTCTGTACAGACTTCGTGTCCAGTTTTGTGATGTTTGACTTCATAAAATCGAACTGATTCTTATCATCTTCGGTTGCTGGTGTCGGTGGGATAACTAAAAGAAATCAATATTTAACAAGACTTGTTTTAAATATATTTTTAGTATAAATATATAGCTGTAGACTAGAGATAATCTCCATTGAACTAAGGCTAGGTCAAAATTGTCTAATATACTTACGAACTATTTTTTCGCAGGATTTTATTCTTTTAACCATGTGCCACTGCACAGGGTGCATGACTAGGGCGCCAAATATACTATGCGAGGAAATGGCACAAAGAATTGCTAAAGTGCCTCGAAAACCATATTCTGTAATTGTAAATTTTATGAACAAGGGATAGACCATTGTAATCAAGCCGATGGAGGCTTTGCAAAGACTCAAATAGAGCACTTTCTTTCTAGTAAAGAAGCTGTTAAAACTAGTGTAAGATACGGGAATGAGTAAACCCATCCCCAATCCCTGTAGAAATCCATTGGTTATAATTAGTTGTGTCGTGGACGTAACGAAAATGGCTAGAAACGATGCCAACGTGTATATGAAGGCGCCAATTAGTCCAACTTGTCGCAATGACAGTTTCTTCAATACAATGTTTGATGAAAAGCCTGAAACAAATACGTATTATTTAATAAAAAAATTAATAATAGATGACATCGTGCTGAGTGCTCATCAGCACAATGACCTCCATTGAGACCACTCGTGGGCCTACGGGCACAAGCGTGTTACTGTAAGCTGTGAGGAAAATATTTAATATTTTCATTAATTCGCTCGGTGTCGAGGCAAAGCGCGGCGTTGAGTTCGGCGGCTTCAGAATCAGGCGGAAAGTGGGGAGTGGAATGCTAACACTAGGCTTCCTCTGCCTACCCTGCTACACGGGATACAGCAGGCTGGTTGCGGGTTCCGTCGAAACCCGCCAAATAAGTACCTTAACTTAATTTTGGTCAGTCAGGTCTTATACATCTCTCCTCATCTCATCTCTTCTAATCAACATACAATATCTCCGATAGGTGAATAGTAACTGTATTGTTATAAATTATAAATAGAGTAGAATATACATATGTAGGGTTTCAATACAGTATTGTCGTCATCATTACCATCGTCACTCGAACTTCAATTTTAAATTGAAACATACAATATATTTTCACTGCAGGTAAATAAGATTACTAACGACCCATACAATTATGAACAATATCTTATATATCTTTATGTATTATTATTCTATTGTATTTTTCTGTCTTTTAAATATAAAAAAAGCAATAGCGGATGTAACTTATTCATGACATATTACATATTAATAAATGATATTTTATTTGAAATATTATCCAGTTATGATAAGTGATGTTCTATTTCTATTTTAATTTGTTATATTTCAATTTTAATAGTCATCGTAATGTTGGCTACGTAAACGCGTAAATTTATTAGCATCTTATTACACAAATTGACAGAGCCTTTGACATTAAAACCGTATTTCATAATATTTTAGCTATATGATATTTTATATATTATATTTTATATGATATAGTATTATTATGATATTTTATATGATATAGTATAATAATTTTGATTGTGAGCTTTATTCAGAGATTCTTCTGCTTTGGTTAAATGGGAATAACCTAAGAGTTATGTATGAGAAAGAGTTAGACATGACACAATCTAAGTACCTGAGGTGATTTTGACTACAGATCCAGTGGGTATATATATCAAATCAATTAAAGTAATGTACTAGCTCATAGCCTTCTTCAATAAAAAAACTATACTGTACAATCAGATTTTTATAAGTCGAACCAGTAGCTCCTGAGAAAGCGTATTCACCCAAATAAACTTATAATAATTTAGTTATTTATTTTATTTTCTGCCTTGATTCAAATTATTGCGCTGCGCTTGCATGCTTGCGCGCGCACATTTTTCAGTATCATGCTGTATTCCGCATGTAGAAGAGTAGGCAGAGGGATCCTAGTGTTAAAACACTCACCTCTCCACTTTCGCCTCAAGCTTCGTTTCTTCGCTTTCAGCTCAACGCCTCGCTTAATCATATTTTTTGTTAAGTATTGATTATTAAAATAAAAACGTTATGGTTGCGGTTTCAAATTCGCGTTATTTTGATTGCCTTAAAAGTTTTCAAAGATGGAAAAAAAGTATTCGTTAATGGAAAATATACCAATACTAAATTGAATGTTGTTTTTAACCTTCGCAGTGTAATTTTACTTTATACAGAGGAAGTAAAATGCTCCAAGGCTTTTCCTGAATAGCATGGAAGAAGAGAGAGGAGGGTTTGTCTTCTTATCAGAGCGAGGACATGAAAATATGTAATTCATCCCTTAACTGGGTAACGAATTTCGAATCACCGTGTATTGCAGTCACACGTTGTGCTGCTGAGCCACACAGACAGATTTAAATACATATTAAATGAAAAAAATATAACCTAGCATACAAATCTTAAAGAACTGTCAACATGGACATCAAAATTTCATTTACACTTAGGCAGGCGAACCATTTCATGACGTTGTAGTTTGCACAGCGAAGTGAACAACGCTTTAGCACTCGCGTCAGACACCAATGTTGTAGTAAACTTTTTTATTTAAGATTATGATTTAAAATTGCTCTTTTAGTACAATGTGATAAAGTTTAATAGATAAAAGAATACATTTTTTTTTTTTAATAAATGTAACCTATTGATTTTTAAATACCAATAAGATCACTATACGCAATATTGGTAAGTTCACTGAAGGTGGAGAAGGAAGTGACTTCGATTTGATTATTTCCACTTACATAAAAAAGAATATATATTTTATAAAGTAAGTAAAAATATATATGTATATTTTTAAATAATAGTCAAACAATTATACACACAAGAAAGCAAGTTTCATGTCAGCAAGGCGACTCTGAGACATAATATATGTAGTTAAGTAAATAATAAAATTCAAAATAATAACATATAAGAAATATTTAAACGCTTTGACTTTATTTCTGTTAAGTATATATAATGAGTATAAATAATTACATAATAAACGGTTTTAGTGTAGTTATCTGGCTCCACGTTTCCATGGTAATTGGTAAACATGTGTAAGGCTGTTTTAGGGTTCCGTAGCCGAAAGGAGAAAAACGTAGTTCCTATAATTTCGTCCCTTCTGTCTTTCTGTCCGTCTGTCTGTATGTCACAGCTACTTTATTCCGAAACTATTAGGATTACATAATTGAAACTTAGTAGCTTGATGTATACTCTTAACTCCTTTACGATTTTTATACAAAAGTAATAAAAATAATAATAATATTAGAGAGGGGCTTCCCATGCCTGATACTGAATCTAAATAATATCCATCAAAAGTATACAAGTGGAGTGTCTACAGATAGGTCTATAAATATGACATAAAGGTTCATAAAACGATTTTTTTTAGTATTACTCCAAAGAGATATATATTTTATATGTTAAAATGTGCTCTGCCATAACTCCATGATGGTTGCTCAATATTAAAAAGGCTCTTCTAAATTAAGTAATCAATCACTTCAAAATATTGTAAATTTTATAAAATAAATTAATGAAACAACATCCCCGTTACCCGCGGGAGATATATGTATTAAGTAAAAAAATTATGTGTTATTAAGTTAAAGAATTGCTGAATTAAAATTACATCACGTTAAAATATTAAGTGGAGTGTGTCATATTATAGATTTATAAATAACCTTCTACTCATAACGGTAAATTTAACTTGTTCGTGGACGTCGGTGAGCTCTCGATATGTGCGTGTACCGAACATGTGAAATAAAATCATTTCATATTTTTTCTTTTTTATTTTTACCGCCATAGTCCACGTACAGTGGATTACATTTATTAACGTGATACAGCATTCCTACATAATGAGACTAGTGCGTTCAACCAAACAATCTCATCTCAGTCAATCTCTATTAGAAAAACAAAAAACTAAAAAAAAATAGAAAAAATATTTTATATAATAAATTTCTTGTTGCAGGTACTAACTATCACTTACCAGAAATAGCGAGGGTTACTTGAAAAACGCCGTAGACAACTGTGACAGCGCCCGTCCCAACACCTAGTTCATTTAAAAAGTCGTTATATATAAAGCCAAAGACGGGCTGATGGGCAGTGCCGGCTATCTGTAACAAAGAAGAAAATGTGTTTTCGGAATAAAAATTAAAAATAAAAAATTAAATAAAATCAGTTTCACAGCGCACTATGGATAATGGTAGAACAACGGCAGATCAAAATTAATTTCTACTAAAGTCGTCCCTGACGCACTTTTTTTTTTTTTTAAATAGTATAATAGTGGACCTTCAATGTAATGAATTATTTTTTCGTGAAATACATTTGGAATATATTTTATTTTATTGTGAGAAATTGTAATACGTAAGAATGTCTATTTCAGGTTGTTCGCATCGATATTTTAAACTTAATTTCCTTAAAAAAAATGTGCAAATAGGTATAAAGTGTTATATATTTTTAAAAAGCCTATAGTATGTAGATTTTAAAACAATTATTATATTGTAGATTTTGTGACTATATTCCTATTAAAAATATTAACAATGAGTGAAGAGAAAAAAAGTACGTACTTAAAGTTCATCGAGACTTTTGACAGTTACCGACGTCTACCGACGCGTTACATTTGATGTTGTTTTATAGTCCAGATATTCATAAAATACATTTATAAAAATCAGCTGCGGAAACGTGCGGTTTTAGAAGTTATCACGAAAACTACGATACAAGTCAGGGAACAAGAAAACTCTATCTATTGAAATTTCTAATGTTGTACTATTAAATTAATTAGATTACGGTAAATTTCAATGAAATTATTGTTATTTATTAATAAAAGAACGTTTTATCTTCATTTTGCACACATTTTGCGGTATAACTAATTAATAAAATGCACAATACCCTCATTTATGAAATTATATAAATAGAGTGAATTAATTTAATAAAACTCGTACAAATTAGTAATAAAATTACTAATAAAAACATATACAAATATTAGTAATAAAAAACAGACGTTTGATTGTTAAGTAACTTCACTAAATTTCAAAGTGTTCCAAGCGTGAATTATACCCATACATCGAAGGAGGAAAAAAACTTGAAGCAATCAATATTAGCTATTAATATTTCTTAAAGAAAAGTATCATGTTTCTGTAGACAACATATGTTTTATTATCAGCGACATTCAAAGGAATCTTATTCGTTCCTTTAATAAACAATGGACAGAAGCGTCCCGGTAAAAAGATTCGTTTTTTTAAAAAAACAACGAAAATTGTTTTGATTCTGAATATTTGATAACCTTACCAATCATTGAAGAAGTAGCACCTTAGAACTCACCATCGACGTCTTCTGGAAAACGCGGAAGACCCTCTGTCCCGGGGACTCATCAAAATTAACGAAGAGGTGAAAATACCGCGCTATTTAGTGAATATGGCTTTGGACACATCTGCAATGCCAACGTTCAGGGCTTACGTTCCATAGGAGAATTAGAAGCAAAACTCATACAAAAACTAAGGCTTGCTGACCGAGATACAATGTCTGTATATTTGAATCTCATAGAAAACGCAAGCCAGAGAAAAATGCTATCGGATTAAGAGGAATTGAGTGTTTTCATTGATTTGGACTTAACAAAAGCGCAATACATGTATTTAAGGAATCTAACAAACGAATGAGACCCCAAGAATGCACAAGGTGCACAAGAATCCCGTAATAAGGAGTATCAAAAATTTCGCCTACATCATGCCAGAAAGTGCTCTCAATCAGCTACAAATGAGGATGTATTTCATACTCTTCTCTACACATCAGATCCATACATTTCCAGTCATAGAAAGACATACGAGTATAGCAAAAGTGTGAAGGCACTTGATGAAGATACCCTAGATCTTTTAAAAGTGAATGAACTTATTATGGATCCCG
>JAATLQ010037574.1:0-20744 GCA_013421005.1 Heliconius erato x Heliconius himera | reverse complement strand
AATTTCTAATATTATTCTACTTGTAAATCAATTTTTGTAAATTTTATATTTTATTAACTAAATATGTGTAATCATAACTATTAATTTCTTACTCAAATAGATAACAGCTTAAGAAACATTGTTTATTAATAAACTAATTTAATAATACATTTTTATTACTACTATAAGTAGTGTGGACTAAGGAAATTAAATAATCTTTTTTTCATTATTTTTTTAATATATATATACTCCAATAAAAGTATAATATCTGAACTTTACCTAAAGCGCAATTTTATACTTTATGCTTGTGCAAAAATTCAATTGTTTATCTTAACAAATAAAAAAGTTATCGATTTTTGATCTGATACAGACCTCGATTGCCCATAGTGCAGCGGTATCCTCCATATAGCAAGTTAGACAGAGGGAACCTATTGGTAAGACACTCCGTTCCCTACTTTTCTCTGAATTCTGGAGGCATTGCGTGTTAAGTGGCGGAACTTAACACCGAGCTTTGCCTCGGCACCAGAGCGTAGAAATGGAAATATAAATTTAAGTAAATTTTTAATTTCCGCGAGTGGAGATCGAACCCATAACCTGTCGCATTTACAGTCACACTTCGTACCCCAATCGTGCGTTAGTTATTGTAATACTTCTGGTCAAATTTATTATATATGTACATATACGAGTATATTGTATATATAGATGTAAATTATAAATAAATAAATTGTCAGACTTTGCGCACACTTCGCCACGACCTATCTCAATTTTTATTCTGATCATATGGATTAATTTCTTTAAGAGGGCATTCGATTCCCACACGAGAGCCCGCTACTAAACACACAATGCCCCGATAATCAGGCAAAGGGTGGACAAAAAAATTCTTCGTAAATTTATATTTTTATTTTTATTTATGAATCGTGTGCTACTTATATATTAGTTCTTTCTTTACTCTCATTCTGTGTCAAATATTATTGGTTACTATATACACTAAATATTATAAATAAATAAAATATTAAAAAAATAAGAGATCTACTCTTAGTCTACATTAAGAACAATAAAATAATTTTATCAGAAGTTTACGTTCTTATTTATTCTTATGATAATACATTAACATTGTTATTAACAGACAACTAATTACAAGAAAAAAATAAAGTAATAATCATTTTATTAGAGTTATTAAATGTAAATATAAACACGAGATGCTTATTTTATTTGCCGAACATTTCAAATTATTAGGAAGAGAGAACTAAATGTTGAGACATTCCGTTCACCAGGCACGTTCGAAATTCAATAATTTGAGAAATTAACTGAATTCTGTTCTCCACATACCGTCGATTTCTTGAGGCATTGCGTGTTGAGTGGTGGAACTCAACGCCGCGCTTTGCCTCCTTACCAGAGCGAGGAAATGAAAATGTTAAGCGTTATATCCCCCGAGTTTGAATCGAAGCAACTACTGTCGCGTTTACAGTCGCACTTTTTTGCCCCTGCGCCACGATGGCGTCAACCTTATAAGATTAAGAGGATTTCGCCTTCTTTTCGATTCGCTCGCCAATTGCTTCCCGCTCACGTCTCTCGCTATAATTATAGAAAAATATGTAAAAGACAGCGATATATATATTTTTTTTGATATAGCGCTTACGACAATACTTCCTCATACATGGAAATCTTGAACTTGATAAAAATTACCCACTCAAAACTTTTGTACAGTTGCTTGTTTGTAATGATTATAACTTACGGGAAAAAGTGATTTTTATGGTTTTTTTAATAACAATATTTTTTCTGCCTCTCAACCTTCATATCAGGCCAGTCGTGGCGCAGGGGCACAAGGTGTAATTGTTAACACGACTGATTGTGGATACGATCTCCACTCGAGGAAATGAAATATTTATTTAAATTTATCTTTGCATTTATTCGCTCTGGTATTGAGGTAAAGCACGGCGTTGAGTTTCGCCACTCAATACGCAATGCCTCCAAAAATTGGCGCAAAACGGAGAACGGAGTGTCTGCACACTAGGTTCCCTCTGCCTACCCTGCTGTGTGCGGGATACAGCGTGAAACCGCAACAGCTTATCGATAAATCACTAGTAAGCTTTCGAAACAATTTAATTACATTCTATGAAATGAGTAAGTATTCTTTCTGAATATTCATATTATTAAATTAAATATTTAGTACAACTATCACATCTACTTTTATAAAAGTTATCAATTAATTATATTTATTAATAACAAATAGGAAACATTAAAAACAGATTACGTAAATCTCATATATGGTTTCGTTTTCAAGGTAACTTCAAGCGTAATGGTTAAAAACAAAGTAAATGAATAATTATATGTCATATTCAAAATATATTAATATGGCTGTTTTTAAATATTTTAAGTTAAATTATGAAAAACTTACGTTAATTTAAATCTAGTTTTAAATTGTATTTGTCTATGACTGGATGATATCTATTTTATTAGTTTATCTGAAACAAGACAACTATCAAACCTAATAAATAGTAATTGTTATTTAGTTGTTTATCTCGCTTACTAATCAAGTAAATTGGTTCCTATACAAATTTTTTGATAACGAAAAGTATACGAAATACCTAATTGAAAATAAATTTAAAAAAAATCTATTTTATTGTATTTTATATGTAATTTTTTTCAGTTTAATGATCTTTTATACATCTACCTATATTGACTGATTTTGATCGACTGCCTCTTTTAACTCAAGCTTAATTGATTCTTAAAACACTACATCACTTACGGTATTCTCAGACAAGATACGTTAATTATAGGCAATATAAAAATTAAACAAAAAAAATAATTGGCCCTTTTTACCAGAACTGCTTCTCGACGTTTCAAAAGACGATTCGACGATTCAAAAGTCTTACATAAGACTACTCTGTCATCACTAATCGAGAGTGACATGATATATCTCTCTAATTTCATCATTTTTTTTTTTAAAACGTTATTAAGTTTGATGTGGTCTAACGAAAAAACTGGGTACTCAGTAATAATTAACTATTACTGACTAATCAACGTCAATCTGTGTTAAATCTTATAGTAGTACTATGTATTTATAAAGTTTGTATGATAAAATAGTACGGTAAAACCCTACCCCTACATTTAAAAGTTAACCCAAAAAATCATTTGTCATTCTTTGAATACAAAACATTTATTTCCGTTCAATAAAAACGGTCGCTATTCGGGGCGAATCGTTACGAAATAAAAATTGCTTTTTTATTGAATGAATTGACCTCTTTGATAGCTGACGAAGGATGGTATTTAGGAATGCCTGATAGATAAATATTTACATATATAATATGATATGGGTGTATACTTTCGTCTTTTGTAACCTTGAGCCTTTCCCGGCTATCATATTGTAAAGAAATAATATTTTTCTTATTATGTATCTCACACTCATCTCAAACTCACATAGCAGGGCAGGCAGAGGGAACTTGGGGACATAGTGTTAAGATACTCCGTTACCATAAGGACACTTACGTTCTCCACTTTCCGCTATATGCTTGCCGCATAGTAAATATTTGATTTCCTCCAGTGGGAATCGAATCCACACCCTGTCGCCTTTACAGTTGCTCGCTTGTGCCTCTGCACTACGAAGTAAATATAAAAGTTTATACAGATATTGAGTTTCTTATTTCCGGCATTGTTGATATTTTTTTATCCTAAACAAGCTCCATTATTTATGCAATCATAGCAAAAAGTGGTATAATTAGTGTTTGTCTGGTTAACAGGAAATACATTGTGTTTTTGGTATTTTCCATTCTAATTAGGCACTCTTCCTATTAAAATAAGTAAATCTCTTCACTTACTGAAATTTAAAATATATATATTTTAAATTTATATATTTTAAATATATATATTTTAAATTTCAGTAAAAGTGAAGAGATAATAATATTACACAAGAATATTATCAAAAAGAAAAGGACTTTTAAAGGAAGGAGGGAATTGAAAAATGAAAAATGTAATACCAATAATATGCTCAATGATTATTGAGTAGTCGTTTTGAAAATAACAATTTTACTAAATCAAAATTAGATTGAATTGTATGTATGAGATGCCTAAAACTAAGAAAATTGTAATTTTTTATACCTGTAGAGTACTAACTTGGTAATATCTCAAAATGTTGATTAGTATATAGAAATAAAACTGATTACTTAAATTGATTATAAAAAAAATATGGGCAATCATTGGGGGAGAGAAAAATTCTATTTCTCTACATCAGGCAAGTATACTCCGAAGCATTTTTAACGTGTGGTAATCCGTTCTTCAAGAGGTCAAATACCAAACCCAATATTCGTTATGTTCACAAAAAAAGGCGCACTCAATAGATAAAAGGCCAATGTTCTGCATTACTTTTAATAAATACATTTTTTTTATTATCATTTAAAAAATGCGGCAACTATCCGAGTTTTAAGCCAGACATAATAACTTTTTAAACGGCTTACGCCCAACCTATCTCCTACGTCAATCTTCGATTGTTCCATATATCTATCCGATCTAGAGATTGGATAGATATATGGAACAATCGAAGATTGACGTTGGAGATAAATTATTAATATTGGGCGTTAATCTATCTATCAAAAGATGTTATATTAAGTATTATACTATATTAGAAAATTAATTTACGATCATTAATATGTTTTTCTTTATTTATTTTATCATAAGCGTCACATATTCAGATCGTATCCTATACATGAGATAATTGGTGCCTAAAAATGTAAATGTCTGTCTATAGGACTTGAGCTAAAATTTTCTGTTTATAAGCGTATTTTTCATAAAAAAAAATTTCACGCAACTCCTAAGTAATAAAATATATAAAATCTGAAATATATTAATTTTATGCATATTTTAGTCGTATAAAAATTTGAACATTTGAAGAAATAAAAATTAGATATTTATGTAAGTAGTAAGTATTTTTTATTATAATTGGACCATGGACAAGACCTACTGTAAACTCTATGAAACGTTGTGTAAAATAAAGTTATTTTAGTAATATAACCTATAATAACAATCATTATCATACTGATATTAATCAAAAAAATATAAGAATACGTTAAAAACATTATTTTACTCAATTATTAAATAACAAAAAATATCGTAACAGATAATAGTCACTTAATACATTAAAGTACTAAATGTACGTATTTTTAACATATGTTTTATTGAAATTTAAATAGATAATTAGTTAAAAAAATATATTATTATATTAAATTATAATAATTATTATAATAAATTATCAGAAATTATTGAAAACTGAAATATACACATTTAAAAGAAAAATAATTTTATATTTTTATATTATTTTTAATTATAATTATTATAATAATTTGTTATTGTTATTTTTAAAGTTTTATATGTATAAATTAATAAATAATAGTCACCTTATATTGATATTTTTTAAAGTATTAAATATATATAATTTTTATTTCAATTTAATTTTAACAGTAAAACTGTTAATTAAGATTCGAAATTAAGAGTTCATTTAAAAAGTCTTTTATTTATATACCAGTATAATCTAAAATTTTATATAAACTATAATACGTGAATATTTTTGTATATTGTCTTATGCACTCTAGTAATATGCTTATTGAGTGATATTCAATTATAACATGCTTACATTGTTATATAAAAAATAGGACATAAACTAGCAACATGTTATTATGCGTTTATGCGTATTAAAATGTACGTGTTTCAAATATATATTTTTATATAATTGTTGTTGTTAGGCAAATTTATTAATATATATTTTTTTTATTATATTAATAATAATAATTTATTAATAATCAGGAAAACATTATTTTACTGGATACATATAGTTAAAATATATTAAAGAGTATTTCAAATTAAAAAAGAAATTACTTACAAATATAACAGATAGGCCCACACACACCAAATAGCCCCAACCGCCCTCCGGTGGGACAAGTTCGTATTTCTTGTCATCACTATCACAGCTACTCAGACTACTTTTACCTTGTGTACTCATTTTACCATATGTTCTGGCGACGGACGAAAGCCTGAATAAAATTTAATTCCACCTCTCTTTTATAAAACACCTTGGGTGGTAGTTTACACGTAAATAATCTTATATCTGTTGGTTTAGGAATTATACAATCGGCGAATCCTAGCATCAGTTTGTAAACAGTGTGAACGGATTTTCCAAACGTACAACAACAATATGATAAAACCAAGTCCCTCCCATTCACACCGCGCGATGACTTACGAGTAACTAAACAAACTAAGCGTTTTTCTTCTCAAAGATTTACTTAATTGAGATCGATATTATAATATAGGAACGCGATCGCTTCCAAGCTACGACTGCGACAGTTTGTATGAGACACGAACAAATGCTTCAATTTTTTTAATTACTTTCATTCATAAAAATAATGCGTGAGTTATGTTGCACAATATAAATATTTATATTAAGCAATTATGTAGTAATTAGTAATAACCAGTTGTATTCTTTTTAAGACAGTTTTCTTAATAGTATTATCATTATTATGTGTATATTATATATATTTTTTAGCTTCATCCCTAGCAGCTTAGCCAGGGTAGTATAGGGAGGTATACTCCTTCGTCTAGTCGTCTCTCATCAGCCATACCTCCCGGCGTCCTCACACCCTTTATGCGATCTTCCTCCAGTGTCATCGACACTGTGTTTTCAAGGTCAACCGAGATCTCCCTGTGACACTCTTGTCACTCACTCTTAATTTATAATATCCATTTGCTATTCTTTTGTAGTGACAAAAAAAATTCTCTCGACGTGTAGAGACCACCTTAACACGTTCTTCTTTATATATACCTATTGTCATAATGTCTTATATACGTACTGATGCAATTTAGTTTAAAAAAAACAATCAAAAAATGTTCTTGTGTCGAGACCTAAATTAATAAATGTGGAACATGGACTTACGTTTGAGGGTGAAATTATTAGGAACCTTGTTTATACATAAATGAAAGTACATGATTACTATATTTTTACTACTATATATTTTTACTCATTAACTATTAAATTGAGGCCATGGATCATGGACAGCGGCAGTCGCTTCTAAGACAAGCATTAATAAATTATTTTATTTTTTACTTTTCTTTCAAGATAAAGCGCTTTAAGACTTTATGATACTTCATTCAATACGTAATTCGAGCGGAAAGCGGAGAATAGGCCTTCACTGCTTATACTCTGTTTATTTGTTGTTATTACTCTGTTTTATATTTTGTATAACACATCCACCATTTATTTGAAAAAGAAAAGATAATATTCTAATTATTATTTATGAACCTGATACGATGAATTGAAATGAAATAGAAACTAAAATAGACCGGTATTATTAGACATTAATGTGTTGCGATCGCTATAAATAAATTAAATAGATATTGTAAAACAAAATAAGTTTGAGTGACAAGGCTATAAGCAAATTGACCGACTCATGACAGAATTATTGTCTGGCGATGTTTTTACTTTAATGTATTTTGAATATTTTCTACTTTTTGTTTTAGTTTTAATTTGTGCCCATAGGTAACTTGCTATTTTAACGAATAATTAAAATAAAAAAATCATATTTACAACTTACTTGAGGGTTGACGACTATTTTATAGTATTATAATTGCTCAACACTTTTATGTCACTTGATACATAGTGTCTCTAATTCGAGAACGAAGTGTCTTAACATTATGTTCTTCATCACTGTTATGCAGAATATATATAAATAGCATCATTTAAAGCATTTCATTATATGTAGGAATATCATAATCCGTAAGTTTCAATCAGTCACGATTCTAGCATGGCAACATTGAGTCGCAAGGTAATATTGAGTTGTCTGTGAGTGCCCAGGATGATGAGCGATAGAGGAAAAGCTTAGAAGATGCTATTTTGGAGTATGGTTCTATATCGATAAATCTCAGACCAAAATTACCTCGTTTTCCTCGTTCGTTATGCATAGACGTAACATAGCACTAATGGGGATTCTAGATCGATACCTACCGAATCATTTTAACAACTGTAATGATCTTACTGATACACATTCAGTATTGTATTGTGGTGCTGTGGTGGTATGTCGTATTGCTGGTGTACATTTCCCAAATAAAGGTGGCACTGAGGCATGAAAGCATACAGTTCCAGTTTGGCAGTATAATACTGAAAAGCGTATAAATTGACTAGAAAAAAAAATGACTAGAATCCTCATTAGTAAGCTAATTGGTTTCAAGTCGGGTAATCGTCGAACGAGTGTCGTGTGCATTTGTGGGATGCATTGGTAAAACGCATTAGGTGATATAGAGGACGGTAGGATCGATACAACCAAAAGCAGTACCAGTACCTTTAAAAAAACCAACGGAGTGTATACAGGATATGGGACTGTTCTGGGGATAGCGTAGTTAATCTTGAGATTCCGAATCCAGATGCTACTGCTGACTTTTAGAGTAGTATATGGTCAGCTTCTCTTGACCACACTGAGGGTGTTATAACACCAATGACAGCAATAAAAATCAGGGTAACCGACGTGAAGTATGCAATCAGTTCTGCTAGTAACTGGAAATGCTCTGGGCCAGATGGGTTGCATAATTTCTGGCTTAAGTGGTTCCGCAGCTCACATTCGGTTTTCGCAACACAACCTGTACTCCAGGGTGCCCTTGACTCTTGATTGTTACCAATATTTTTGCCAACAGGTGTAACATTCCTGCCATACAAGTCCATTCGGACTTGTATGACAGCAATAGTCAAATAGTAGTAATTGTATGACAGGATAGTTTTTTGGCTCCGTAGTACATTCGTCAAAAAACTATCGCTTTATAACATGCTTACCTACATATAAGCCTACCTATCTATAAGCTCCTTACATCTATTCTGAGTTAAAAAACCGAACATATTTTTCGTAACAATATTTTGGCACCGACTCAAAATGTATGTAAGTCTGGTGGTCGTGGTACAAAGGAACTTCTTGTCATTGATACAGCTATAAGCCAACAGGTAAAGAAAACCAACCAACGGAACAGGAAAAATCTCACTACTGCTTGGATAGATTATAAGAAGGCATACGATTCAGTGCCACATACTTGGCTTTTAAAGGTCTTGGAGTTATATAAAATTGATATGACTTTGAGATTATTTCTGGAGGCTTGTATGGGACAATGGTTCACTGTCCTTCATCATCTAGGAGAGTGTGATATTCCTGCAGCATCTGAACCGACAAGGATAAAGAGGGGTATATTTCAAGGTGACAGTCTGAGTCCTTTATGCTTTTGTCTAGCTCTAAATCCTCTTAGCACTTTTTGTTAGAGGATTCAGGCTTAGGCTTTCGTCTTCGCCGGGGGGAAGGTTATATCTTATTTGCTGTACATGGATGATCTAAAATTATTTGCGTCAAAACGTCCTTCTCTTATGCGACTACTAATGGTTACTCAAACTTTTAGTAGTGAGGATAAGGATGGAATTTGGCGTCGATAAATGTGCGAGCATGCATGTAGTGCGGGGTAGTGTGATACGATTAGATAATATTTGCATTTCAGATTCTGTTCAGGTAGGTTCAGAATCCTTGGTAAAGGTAACACTTATAAATATCTTGGAATGTCTGAAGCATTGGGTATTGATGAGCAGAACATAAAGCAATTGGCAAAGGAGCGTTTCTTTAGTCGCCTGATAAAGTGCTAAAAAGTTTATCTGGTGGCAACAAATGTGGAATCGATAGAAGCTTTTATGCGATGAAGAGAGTATTATGAATTACATGATTGTTTGGATACGTTAAATTGAAATCTGACCAAAATCTTTTTTATAATTTTTATTTATTGGAAAGAAATCAATTCTGCGTGTATTTCAAATAGCTCTTTTTTCTTTCTACTAACGTATTATCTTATTTTTTTTATTAGCTAAGGATTAATATATGTATTTTACTTTGATTAAAATTTATAAAAGTTTGTAAGTATAGGAACAAATTCAGAAACACTGTTCCTATATTTACAAACTATATTTTACGTCATTGTGTGTATTACGGTAAAAGTTTATACTTTTTATTGGTCAGTGTTAATCAGATTTTATTTTCCCATTTCAGTAATTATGTATTACTTACTTCTATATTTACATAGCTTTATCACATTAGCGTTTTCTAGCCCCACCAGGCGATAATAAACACGTCTATTATAAGCTTCGATTAACGGTACATTACTGATTAATAGTGACTTGCTACCTGAAATTAAAACGTACTTAAACATACTTACCTTAATTGAAGCCTAAGTTTAAGTTCTGCCTGGCAGTAATGGGACTTAATGAATAAATAAATTGAGTTTGGAATGGTAGTGCTAGTGTCACTGCAACAGCGCTGTAAAGGTGTACAGTGACGCCTCGAAGTAGGTAGTACGCAACTAGCGACAAAAAGCAAAATTAACGCTACTCTCATAATACAGGCTTCGATTAAGGTAAGTATGTTTAATATACGTTTTAATTTCAGGTAACGTCACTATTTTATAGGTCACAATTGATGAAGTTACTATATTAATTTAAAAAAAATCTATGGATTATGGAAATACGCTGTAATACGTTGAAAGCAATGTAAATAATAATATAGAACGATGTCTATGAAACTTATGTATTTCTTTCGAACTTATTTTAATATTAACTTGTTATAGAAATAGAATTGACACAAAATCACAAAAAAAAATTACACTATGATATCCAAATATTTTTGTTTAGTAAATCTAATATTGGATTCCTTTTTTGTTGTTTATAACGTTTTTTATACTGAAAGATCCGAAGTACAGTTAGAATTGCATAAATTTGTACTATAGAAAAATTGTACATTTTTTTTGTTGTGTTCGTTGACAAAAAACAATTATAATAACAAAAATAAAATATGAGAATTATTAACTGACTTGAAAACGGTTCGACTTGTTTACTTTAGCTACTTCATAGTATTCAATCAATATTTGTCCTGCAGAGGCGAGCTATTTATTATTCGTGCAATTTGGTGGTAAATTGTATGACGTTCAAAAAATTAAACATGTCATTTCTTATTTCAATAAAAATATTTGACTATGACTTTGGTTATAGAAGAGGAACTTAACGCCGCACATTGTCTTGCCAGAATGGGGCCGTTTTATAAGCGGACACTATCCTATTACGACACGATGGGTTTTTCTTATTAGTATAAGTTTTTCTTATTAGTTATTTTTTTTGATGCATTTGTATCACAGTTGGTAAATATCTAAATATCTAAGTTTATATTTTATTGTAATTTTCTCGATATTGTAATTTTCTCGATATGTTATCCAAAGCGTAACGTTAGGTCTCGCCACATCTGTAATGTGTCAAACTTGGGAAATGTATAAAAGTCTGTGGAAATAAAAAAGGATAAATTTTAACTTCAAATATTGCGTAACAAAAACGGTCACCCATCAAGTATGTACCGTAAGCAGTATTGCTTTACATCAATGATTTGCTGTAGTAAAATTTATGTAAACATCATTTCAAATTAGGATATAATAACAGTTTATCTTTCTGTAATTAATCGTAATTATGTCGTTTTTAAAAAAGGAATTTTTAGTTTTTATATTCTATCTTAATTACAATATATTGCAATATCAATAAGAACATTATAAAGCTGAAGAATTTATTTGCTTGAAACAAAAATCACAGGAAGTACTGAAAATAAAAAATATTTTTCAGTTCAGTTAATTTATTGAACAAGGCTATATACAGGGAGGAAGTGCCAGCGCTCCTTTTACGGGAACAGCATATAGGGTAAAATATTTTAAACCTAAACCTAAAAAAATGAATCAAGATACTTCAACAGTTTAGACATAGGATTTTTTTTTATTTCACGATATTTATCCATACCTATATTTCGTGTGATGCAGTTACGCATAGATACCAATAACGTAAATACATAATACTACAAAAATACAACTAAAGGTTAAGCAACTTTGAACTTTGCCGCCAATACATACGACTTGATTTCGGAATGAGACGCAAAAATTAACTTTTTGCATTTTTGGGAAAAAAATAAATGAATAATTATATTAGGCTTTTATAGAGTAGTTAAAACTGTGGTTTCATTTAAAGTGGTGCTAACACTTCCACCCTGTATATTTCATATTACAAGACGTTAATCGTTTTGATGTAACACAATGTACCTGCGGTCAGAGTTACCTCCCGCACTTTGAACGTGTCATGTTTCACACAACTTTTAGTTAGGTAATAAATCAAGAAAATTCTTCTATAAATAATATAGAAGAATTTTCTTGAGAAAATAAACATTTTGACACTAAAGTTGATAATTTTCTGTTTAGGTCAGTGTATGATATTTGTTTAATTTAAAAAAAAAAATTTAGCTTCATGCATTTGTATCCCGCACATAGCAAGGTAAATAAGGGGAACTTGGGAACCTAGTGTAAAACACTCCGTTCCCATTAAGACGATTCCGTTCTCTGCTTTTCGACGAATTCTCAAGGCATTCAAAGCCGCAATTTCCGCGTTACTATAGCAAGAAAATGTTTTTTTTAATATTTCATTCCTCCGAGTGGAAATCGAATCCGCAACCGGTTTACGGCCACGCACTTGTGCCCCTGCACCACGACGACCTCAAATACTATTTTCGTATGTATTTTTTTTAAATGGGATTAAATAATTATAATTTTTAACAAAAAAAAACGACTTTTCCAATTTCAACAACAAAACGGGACGAGGAAGCACTAGCTTTCAAATATAAAAAAGAATCATCAAAATCGGTTCACCCACTCAAAAAATTTGACCCAAACATAAAAAATACAGTCGAATATAATAACTGTTACGACATTCATTCTGTACCGTAAACACAAAATAAAATGGTATTTTAACTGACTTCTATAAAAGAGGGAGGTTAATAATTCTTCATTCTGTAATTAAAACAGCGATATATGGAATTTAATCAGTTGTATTATTTATATTGTGTTATATTATATTTATTAGATCGGCAGTTGCGAATGAATAAATTGATGCCATAATAAGTTACTTCCGCGAAAGATACTAAGGAAATGTACGTAAGGTATTTGTATGGCACGATTTGTTGCTTAGATGATCAATGTAAAGCGATTGCAAGTTTTCCTCGACATCGTAGCGTATAAGGGTTAATGCTGACTTACGAATTTAATCCACGTGTAAAAGGAAGTTAGACGCAACCTAGTGTTAAAATACCTCGTTTCCAACTTTCGAGACATTGTCAGTTGAACGACGGGACTTAAAGCCGTGCTTTGTCTTTTTACCGGATGTGCCGAAGTGGGTATCAAATACATAATCACCGAGTTCTGCAAAACGACGGTATCAATGTTATGTTTCATAATTTGAAAGTTTTTTTTATAACAAATATGCTCCAGACATTAGATTATCAGAGAAGATATCTCATATTTCTTAATTTATATAATCCAAAACTGCATTACGCATACTTTAAAAGTGTTTCAATTCATAATCCATTGGCCACAACATTAAATTAAAAAAAAAAAACAAAAAAAATTAAAACAAATGGATGTAATATGAGGTTTCTGTTTTAACTTAGTTATATAAGTATTATATGTAAAAAAAAAAAAATAGGTCACTTTTCCACGTCCTAAAATCTATAGTTAAATTTCGAATACAGATAGTCTTTCAATAACAAAATCATGATCGCAGTTGGTTACTTAGCAACCGCAAGACTGTATCCATTACAATGTAATTGAACTCGCTACTGTTTCTCCAACTATTATATTTATGTTATTTTAGATTATAATTATGTTATACGTCAAGATAATTTTATCGCTGGTGTGAAATCGTCTTTAATTCGTTCTCTCTTTGAATCAATGGAAATTTGTATAAATAAATAGAAATTATAATTAATCTTGAACCATTTACTTTGTTTTCAAAACAATTTGCCTTAGACTATGAAACATTCATTTTTCCTGCTGTAAACAATCGTAAAATAAGCAATAGTAAAATATGAAAATTGCTCACTGCCTATTATTACGAATTTTAACACGGTGTGTTCTTCATTTTCCGTAATTTTTTCGAGACATTGACTTTGGGCGACACTGACCAAAGCAGTATTATGTATTTTCTTATGTTTGTTGTTAACAAAAGGCCAGTTTGAGGCTAGTCGTGGCGCAGCGGCACGAAGTGTGACTGTAAAACCGACAGGTTGCGGGTTCGATCCCCACTCGAGGAGATGAAATATTTACTTAATTTGTTTCTTAATTTCTTTTCTTTAATATCTACCATATAAGTATTCAAGCTTTTTGCGTGATGTTTTAGTATCATCGACCTTATGCTTTAGAAGGTCAATCTAAGATTTCTCTTCCTCTTTTATTCTATTTACTAATAAATATTCTTTATCATGTATCCTCGTAATTTACACAACTTAACTGAGTCCTTTATACTTGCTATTATATTTTTATTGAAATCTGCTATTCTGATGATGATATTGATGACTTTACATGGCATTTAATTATTGATATTGTAATTTTTGCTATTGTAGTAATATTGATTTCTTTTATTAACAATAAAAGCGAATAAAATCTTCAAACATAATTGAGTGTTGATTATTTAAGAACTTTTTTATAGTAATTTTCTTTTTTAAACGTATGTTAATTTTTTTAGGTATCAATAAATAAATTAGCCTTATAATCGTTTCAATAAATATTTTACAATATAACTACTTTAAGATACTTAGCTTTAAGCGTACAAAAACTTGAGCCTAATGTTACCCCGCTTTGCCTGAAATTATATTTTGACATCGTTATCGAAGATCGTTATAGAATTTTGTTACCTCAAGCCTAACCTCAATTGATAATGGCTAAGGGTCAGGTTACGTTAGTATAACTACTATATTTGAATCTAAACCATTTTTTTGTAGTTAATGCTGCATGCATGCTGTATCCCGCACACAGCAGGGTAGGCAGAGGGAACCTAGTGTTAAGACACTCCGTTCCCCACTTTCTGCCGAATTCTGGAGGCATTGCGTGTTGAGTGGCAGAAATCAATGCCGCGCTTTGCTTCGACACCAGAGCGAAGAAATGGAAATATAAATAATTTAAGTAAATATTTCATCTCCTCGAGTGGGGATCGAACCCACAATCAGTCTATTTACAGTCACATTTTGTGCCCCTGCACCACGACTGGCCTCAGTACTAACAAAATATTTCATTCCTTAATTTCTGCTCATTGTGAGCTTTCACTTGCCAGCTCGATAGTATAATCGCACTATTAAGACGCACTTAGACCGAAGAAACATTCAAGAACATCCTACTTGTATATTTTTTGTGAGTTCAATCTCCGTCGTCTATAATATGGGCGGAAAGCGTAGGACGGAGTTGAGTTGGAACCTGAGAACATAGGGTTACGACACTCTTTTCCCATTTCTCAATGGGAAAAGAGTGTCTTAATACCATTATCAGAAATATACCAAATTAGAATGAGACCACACGAGAACCACTAGTTTCCAAATAAAAAAAGAATCATAAAAATCGGTTCACCCAGTCAAAAGTTCTGAGGTAACAAACATAAAAAAGCAGTCGAATTGATAACCTCCTCCCTTTACAGAAGTCAGTTAAAAATGGATTTGCCAATTGCGCAAGACTGTAAATTTATAATATTACAATAACAAACCTTGAATTTCAAGGAATATCAATTAACCTAATTTATATATATTTTTACTAATGAAAAATCAATTAAAAAGTGAAAGTTTTATAAATTAGTAAACAAACGTGTTCTTAAAATTTCGTTGTCAAATAATTATTACAGACGTAATAATTATTTTTCAAAAAAAAAAAACATTTTAACTTATAATTTAAACAAATAATGTATTTAAGTGTTTAATTATTTGTGGAATCCGAGATAGTGTAGGTACCATACTCATATTATATAAAATGAATTTATTTTATTATACAAAATCAAAGTTATTTAAAATTTGGTTTATTTAAGTCTATATTTTAACACTATCAGTGAAGCTTTTATTTGTAGGAATATTAAGTCATGAGGTTATTTATGTAAGGCGATACTGGCACACATGTTGGATTTGAATCATTTATAAAATAAATTAAAACTTGTCAAGTGTGAGTCGTACTCGTCTTTCAGGATTGTAGGTCAACGGGAAGTAAAACTTATAAAAATTGGCAAATGTAAGTTTGCACTCATTTTGTTATTTTGTCTATGAAATATCTATAATTTAGGATTATTTTATTTAATTTCATTGTCTTACAATTCACGAAGGTCATACAATTTCACGTCGTATAATTTCATTGTCGTCAACGAGAAGTACGGTATAAGTTTTGATTATACGACGCTTGAATTTTTCTTTGCTTCAAAAAACCTAGACTTGAATATTTGATATTAATTCTAGCTTGACCTCTACATGTAATCTCGAGATAAATGGTCTTAGCAGACGGACAGATGGACAACAAAGTAATCACCCTTTCATGTGTAGGTACGGAACCCAAAAAATATAGTAATAATACGAGCTTGTATACTACTATCAATTTTCATAATTAATCTGGTGAAAAGAGAAAAAAAAAATATGATAAGTGAAGTGAACTAAAGCTAGATAAGCGTACCTTTGGTCACCACCACCACCTTTGTTTTGGTAAGTTAAAAATACGATAGAACTCTTAAAATAAGAGCTGATAAAAATATTAATTTATATAATATCACTGGTTAAGGCAGCACGTGCCAAATACGTAGTTTATCATTGCTATGTTTTTTGACATTATTCGTTATCTTAGTAGCATAGCTGTCTCTTGACATAATCTATATCTGTACTTGGAAGATATATAAGAAAAAATATTATTGTGACCCTTAACGTAGTAGAAACCAAAACACTGATTTGATTTTTTTTGTCTGTTCGTCTGTTCGTCTGTTTGTCTGTTTGTATGTGCGTTTGTAAGCACTAATCTTAGAATTGGCTTAACCGATTTGTTAATTTGTTTTATAACAATCGGTTTATAAATAAAAATGTTATGTTTATACGGAAAAAAATGTGTTTGCCGTGCATGCACACCTAGTTACCGTCTAAATACCGTATAGCTTTAAATACAAAAAAAATTGCGAGCAAAATCAAATGAATTATCAAAAGACTAAAATTACTAAGGCAGTCGTGGCGCAGTGGCACAAGCGTGTAACTTTAAGCATGACAGTCGTGGGTTCAGTTCCCGCTCGGGGAAATGAATTATAATTTATTAATATTTTGAGGCCAGTCGTGGCGCAGGGGCACAAAATGTAAGTGTACATGCGACTGGTTGTGGGTGCGATCCCCACTCGAAGAAATCTTTACTTAAATATATATTTCCATTTTCTTCGTTCTGGTTTCGAGGCAAAGCGCACTGTTGAGTTCCGCAAATCAACACGAAATGTTTCCTGAATTCAGCGGTGTGTGGCGGCAGGAAGTGGGGAACCAAGAGTCTTAACACTAGGTTCTCTCTGCTTATCCTGTTGTGTGCAGGATACAGCACGAAGCTGATTTGATTTAATTTTAATTTCTTCGCTTTGGTAACAAGGCAAAGGCGTGGCGTTGAGTTCCGCCACTCAATACACAATGCCTCCGAAATTGCGCAGGAAGTGGAGAAAACAATGTCTTAACACTAGATTCCCTGTGCATCCTCTGCTATATGTTCCCACATATATTAGATATAGCATAAAGCTGAAAAAAAAAACTTTTTTTAAATTGCTGTTCACCTATATCTATACATCTATACATATAAATTAAATTAAAGAGTATGTCTTTGATATCAACATAGCTGTGTTTTTTCAAGTGCATATAGCTATTTACCAAAACATAATTAAACAATTTTAACATTTTTTTCTGTTTGTCTCTGATTATCCGTGCTAATCTCCGGATCAACTGGACCGATTATAGGACTGACACTAAAATATAGAAGAGGCTGTGGAGCAACATAAAGGCTATTATTATAATTTGATACAATAAAAAAATCTATCTAAAGTATGTTGTTCGATAAAATTGCTTAATAAAGGAGTTATTTTATACAACTGCTTTATTGAATTGGCAAAATTTTTAGTTTTCAATATTTTCTTGTTTGATATTGTTTTCAAATTACTATTTGTATGATATAGAGAAATCTGGAGATTTTATATCTATAAATAGACAAAGATTTCAATATTCAGAATTCTACATTGGAAATTGACACCCTCTCAAGCAGCCATGTGCAAGCACCAACAGTGTTTGCAATTTTTCAAAGATAGAGTTTAGTGGGGCAATATATAATCTATGTTTTAACGTAGAACTTTAGCGGAATCGGAATTTGTGTGGGAAAAACTACGTGTGCGCGAAGTTACGATTTGCGCCTAGACAGATATGAAATAACTACTAAACATTTTAATATTAAATTCGACAATTTATGCAAGCAATATCTTAAAACACTTACGATGTATTTAATGCATAACCACACTAAAATAATTTATCTATTTTTAGGGTTTGGTACCTCAAAAGCCTATAAAACGGAACCCTTATAGAATCACTTTTTCCCGACTGCTAAGGAAGGGTTATGTTTTTCGTGCGTATCTTGTATGTATGTATTATTCTTTATTACCTCATATCTTCAGAACCGCTGAACGAATTTACATAATTGAGGTATCGTTAGATTTGTATTAGCAGCCCAAGTATTCTTAGATAAGTGACGTTAAATAAAAATAATCATGGCGGCTGTGGGACGCCATTGGACTCAGTGAAAAATAAAAAATCATTTCGAATACCACAATATGGATTTCAAGTTCAAGAGCTTACTACGAGGATTTCAAAAAGGTATATCATGATTATGATTACCATAATGAATTCTAACAAAAAAGCGAAAAATAAAAAAAATATTTGTAAAAACAAAAAACTCGACTGCATAAACCTAAAAACTGCATAAAAATAAACAAGTCCAATAGTTTATTAGGATTAACAGTCGGGACCTCTTTAAATTATGCGGGGTTCCTGGTAAAGATTTTGTTTGAAGAATTACTTGTGATTGAAGAATTACTTATAGGTATAACTATTGGACTTGTTTATTTTTATGCAGTTTTTAGTTTTATGTAGTCGGGGTTTTGGTTTTTACAAATATTTTTTTATTTATCCATGTGTCCGTCTGTCGCGTTTTGCGTTGAAGTATCAATTTGAAATTAATATCAGATATTTATGTTTACAGTTCTTTCAGCACAGAAATTAAGCTTTTAATACAATGCAGTCAAAAAATATGAGCATTTATGCAATTGGTACAAAATCTTCTGTGAGCGAAAACGACTCGAACTTGGTCGTTTTTGTTTCCTGAAATACACTTAAATAAACATTCGTATATTTCAAGTGGACGTAGCCGCACGGGGGCTGCTAGTTCCTAAATAAAAATTGATAATAATGTTTCAAAATGTACAATATTGATAACCACTACGCTTTTATTGCTTGTTAAACTTTGAACTTCATTGAACGATATTTATGTTATGGTTATTTTATAGTCCTTTAAATGAGGTCGCCTCGTGATAAAAAAAATATCAGGAAATAATAATAAGTAATTGATATACATTTATCAAGCAAGATTTAACAGCGAGTTTTAATAAAATATTATTCATTTTACCGTACAAAGGCAGACTAAGCATTTTTCTTATTATACAGTAACAAAATAAAGTTTTAAAATAAAAATACAATGATACAATGTGATGCAATCAGTATGTCCGTGAATTTATATTATTTATTGCTGCTCGAACCTCGGCTTACAACCGTCGAGCGGACTGGGGCATATGGATTGACAGAGCTGACTAAGACCTAAAAACTCTGAGATAACATCAGAAATTAGAAGAAAAAGGGGAGGTATAGAAGTAAAAATATACTAGACCGGTCTATATATTTGCTGATTGTAGCGCCTTAAATGTAGATGATGATAAAGATTCGAACGTGCATAGATACTTATTCTTAGGAATGGAATATTAAATATTTTCATTTACAAAACGCGGCGTTGACTTCCCTCTTAATACGCAATCAAAGTGAGGAACGGTGTTTTAATCGCAACGGTGTGTTTTCTGTTTTCGGATTTCCTCTGCTTACTTTGCCTTGTGCGGGATGCAGCGTGAAGCTAAAAAAAAGACAATTTTTGTCTGTTAGTCTGCGCATTTGTTACGCTAATTTCAAAAAAGAACCATTTTTTGAGGACAGGGGCAAATAAATTTTCAAAAGACCAAAATTACGTTTTTAGTTATACATCTGTCTACACATATAAATATAATGGAAGGTTCTGTTTGTAATTTCAATATAACCGTGATATTTAAGTGCAACTAGCTATTTACACGATACCAAAACACAAATCAACAATTTAAACATTTTTGTCTATTTGTATTTTTGTTACTTGTTAAATATCTCATAAATTATGTTCGGTTAATGCAAAATTTAATTTACGAATTACAAAAAAGAAAAATAACAACATTAATAAAAAGAGTTTGAAAAACATTTGATATCATTTCAATAGGGTATTTTTGAGGTGTTAAGCGAAGTCAGAAAGGGTAGCTAGTTAAAAAATATAATATTCAAACTCTCATAATATTAAACATAAAGCTCTTTTGTTTTTTAGGTTTGGTATCTTATTACACCAATCTTGTATCTGATAAATATTGAATAAAATTTCAAACTTGTTCTTAGATGGTCACAATAAATTTTTTAGTAACGTCTAGATTTTTATAGGTAAATAAATAAATGATTATTTTAGTTTTTAGAGTAATTTATGTGGGAATGTAGTGATATAAAATATTCATCCGCATTAATATTTAATGATTTGAATGAAACTTTAAATTT